>PPHD01012397.1:0-13062 GCA_002909625.1 Bambusicola thoracicus | reverse complement strand
CATGGCTCATTTTTCTGTTAATTCCATTGTTTTCAATATCTCAAGCTCATGAACAAAAAGCAGACAATATGGTGATGCGACCCTAATCAAATAGGAAGAACTTACGCTGGATAATGCTGCCGGAGGTACAGGCCTCATGCTTACCACCATGACTGCAAGGCAAACCACACGAAAACAAAAAACAAACACTGAAACGAGATCTGTGGAGTCTGCACTGCTGCAGAGGGTGATCAAGGCAGGATCATGCCCCACAGGCTTGCAGGTGTCGGGTTTGGTGGTTTTAGTGGGACACGCAGGCCTTCTTTGCTGAATGAAGTGGGAATCTAGTGCCAGTGCCCAGCACAGGCACCACTTCCCTTAGGCTTTGTCCCACTGAGCTATTTATCTCCCACAGGCACAAAAGACAGGTGAAACCCGAGGCTACCAGCACCGAGTCTTTGTTTGGACTCAGAGCTGCCAGAACAAGGATGCTGTTGTGCATTGCCCCTCAGCATCCTCACATTTACCAATTGCCCTGCATTCTACTCCTTGTGCTCACTCCCATTTTGAACGCACCCACATTTTAAAAATAAGATGCATTTCATTTTCCCCTAGTAGCTTCTAGGATATCATTCTTAAGTGTGTTCAGATGCAAGGAGCAGCACAAAGGGATGCAATCCTCCAGCCACTGATGCACCTATTTCACAGCAATGCTCTGACTTCTGCCATTTGTCTGGCACATGGCACAGTGGGGGGCAGTCAGCAATTTGGAATTCTGTAGGTTATTGTAAGCTGCTAACATCTCTATTGGTGCTTATATTAAACAAACATCTCCAACCAGAATGTCTCCCACTAATATGCAATACCAGTAGCTTCTCTAGGTTAGGTGTTTTTAACAGTAACACTGAAGAGAGCTTGCGAAAACAGAACTCGCTCAGCTTTTCTCAAGTTTTCTCCTCAATAAACCTCAAAATACACTTATGAAATAGATAAGTATCATTATCTCCATTTGACAGCAAGAAAAACAGAGGCAAGAGAAAGACTAGGAGCAGTTTCCCAAGGGCCAGGTTCCACACGAGTACTTTGGGCGCATCCACCCAGCCCCCTATGAGCACCAGCCCCTGTGGGAGGGCTGCAATAGAAGATCAATATTTTTCTGATCTAGTGCTTGATCCCTGAGAGGTCTGAGTGATTTCAGCTCTCCAGCACATCAGGAGCACTTAGCACTCCGTCGATTCAATCTGTGATTAGCAGAGACTTCCCATGCACAGCTGCACACTGAATGGCCCCTGCTAATTAGGCCTTCATGAATGGATTTATTTAAATTACACTCATTGGTATGGTCAAGGAGTGCAAATGCCATTTTGTAATTCACTTAGCAATTTGTTATGTGACAGTACCGTTTGCATGCAGGGGAAGCTATCCCTGTCTAGCAATAGGAGGGCCATTTCTGAAATCATCTTCAAAGGGATCTCCAAGTCTAGAGCAAATCAAAATATTTGCAGGTTTTACACTGAACACAGCTTTTACTTTAATTTAACATTTATACACTCTCAGAACCAAAAGAATCTGTGAAATGAAAAGGGCAGACCTGTAACTGTATGCAATTGGCCTGGCTGAATGCATTAGAAGCAGCACATTATTAAAGGTATTCCCTTTTCAGCACCTTTGGCTGATACCTGAACTGGATAAGAACGGGGTGTGCTGATGAAGTAGTGATGGACATCTTTAGCAGAAGCAGTGCAGGTGCTGATGTTGCCAACAGGTGCTCAGCGTGCTGAGCGATATTTAATCTAAACCTCTCCCCATCACTGCAGCAAGTCTTTGTTAACCTCTTGCTTTTCCGCCCATTCTGATCTGCAGCTCTGGACTCATCCCAGTTCTATTTCAATAGGAGTTTTTCACTCTGTGCAGCCTTCTGAAGCCCAGGAAGATGAAGCAACCTGGAGTTTTATTTGAAAATGAAGAAGAGCATGAACCATGGCTGGTTTCAGCTGCTTTGGTCCAGGGAAAACACAAAGATCTGAGGCTGATGCATCTGCAAAGCAGCAGTGTGAGCACTTCTTGTGTGCATGCACTAGCCATGGGACCACACGTTGAGGACTTGGGGTGGGGATACCAATGGCTCTCTTTTGTCCTACTGCTGACAAAGAAGAAAAAAGGCCATCTTGAAGGTGTAAAGCTATTTAGGATGTGTAAGTGCTGCCCTTTCCAGCTGTTCAGGAAACACTGTTCTGAAGCAACAGCTGCTCGCAAGACAATGTCTCCCAGTTCCCTCTGATGAATTCACAGAAAACCTCCTAAAACCAGATCCAGCCTTCCCCTTGGGCAGGGAGCTATGGCATCTGGGGGGCCTGAGAGCATGAGAGAAGTAAGGTCCATGCTGGGGGATGGCGGCAAGGCTCGCTCTGCATGGTTGGCCCCGGATGCCCGCTCATCGGTAACCTCAGCTCATAATGAATTCAGAAGTAATTAATCCCTTCTGCTATGCTCACGCAATGACGGAGCAGGAACGTCACGTAAATGAGGCAATCTCAGCGAGGAGAGCAAACCACCGGTGCCGAAACATGCTGCAAAACCTGCTCGTTCTGGCCAGCGCGGAATTTTACCAATAAAGGAAACACCACAACTGAAATTCTCAAAACCAGGCTTTGACTGAGGACTATAGAGAAATCAGTCTGATGGTCAGCTGGCCTAAAGCTGCAGGGGTGAAAAGTGCTTTTCTTTTTTTCCTTTTCTGAGACTCCAAGCACCATGAGAGCACCCGGGCTGTGGAGAATCATCTCTCCCCTACGTAATTCCAAATAAATTTAAGTGAAGTCAGTGAAATTACTTGAATTTTCATCACTTTCCTCAAGACCATTATTTCCTCTTCCCTCTATGACCAAACAAATGATGAACATTTTCCAACAAAGCACCATTAATTAAAAAAAATACAACAATTAAAAATAGTTTTAGTGACAGCTCCCTGACACTAGGGAGGAATGCTTAAAAAGAATGATATTTTGCATTGGTTGGCTGCCATTCCAACATTTTTGGCTATTGAAATCAATGAAACCAAACCCAAATAAATTATATCTGGATTTCAGATTGATACATGTGATATTCAACAATACCAATTAGGCTGCATTGGATAGGAAGCCTCCAGCAACAGAAGTGAGGGAGAACCCTTCCAACCTTCAGTTGTTTCAGTTTTCAACCAAGTCTAAAACTCAATCCCTTTTCACCACGCATGAGCAGATCCTAAGGTAGAAAATTTGGGATGTAAATCTCACAGACAGATGGGGATGGCTGTAAGAGAACGCTGGAATCACAGAGTAAATAACATTTTCCCCCACCACAGAATTCAGTGAACAGAACATTAGAGAAATAGAAACGATCTGTCCAAGCTAAACCTTCCTGCAAAAATACACCTTTGATCTCCTGGCCGAGTGCTCGGCCCTGGAGCCAGTGGCAAAGTTCCCATTACCTCTGAGAGCCAGGACTGCTTCCAGCTCCTTCCTATAGGTAATGGCGTGTCAACATTTCCATGGTACGCCTGGCAGCCCGTCAGCCAGCTAGCTAGAAAACTCCTGCATACCAACACTGACATTTTCTGTTTTCATCTACTAGAAAAAAAACCAAAACCTCTCCTCAAAGCCCGTTCAGAGTGCACAGATATGAGACCTGATCAAAACAGAACTACATCAAGAAATTCTCCCTCAAGAAAATGAACACTAGAGGTCAATCTAACAACTTGTCCCGGAAATATATATCCCTGAAATAAAATATTACAGACTTCTTCTGTATACTGTACACCTCTCTAACTACATCCAGATTCATTGGCTTGGCAAGGCACTTCGTATCTAACAAGAGTTTGTTCTATTCTCTTGAATTTGTTCTCGTCTTGCTGTACATTAGTATTTCCTTTCCTGGAGCTTGCCTATATGATTGCTGTCCCGATTGACATGGCTTGCTAATGTACTTAACTACCCATTCATGAAACGAAAGGGGAAATTGGCACTTGTGTGTGTAAATACCAGAGGCTAAATGCATCCCCGCTGCAGCCCCACTGCAGAGGGTTGTGTTGGATTAGAGACAAGCACGGGGACAAAGGGGCAGCCACTGCCACATGGCCAAAAGCCCATCTAACCAGACCAGGGTCTAGCAAGTATATCCATGGCCTGAACAGTGACCCCATGGATGATGGGATGTGATGGGATGCAACAAGGCTGTGGCTTTCAGCATTCAGCTCCAGCTGCCATCTCCTAGGCATATGGATCAATTCGAGCTCTATTCACCTCATCTTCTGCACTTACGTTCTGTGGCTGTGAACTCTCACAGATTGTTTATGTTTAATACATGCAAAATTGTTTCTTTCCTTTGTCATCCTTAGATGCCTAGCCTTCCAGTGTTGGTGAACTTCTTCGTCCCTTTTCCTTGCTCTTAGTAAGAGAAATACTGCACAGCACTACTAGCCTGCTTCAGCCTCTCCATTGCAGCCTTCCTTTGCAAATCTTCCATTCCCTTTTACAGGACTCCTTCCTTATCCAGACCCAATAAGGACACCAACATAGAGCCTTCCTCCACCAGGAAGGCTAACGGACATTCAAGGCACAGAAACGAAGTCCAATGGAAGTAAAGCAAAGAGCATGTTTAAGCACATTTCTCCCAGGGAGTCACCAGGACCATTCATGTGCTTCGCACTGAGCACATGTGTGAGTGCTTTGCTGAACCGCAGCCAAACACAGTTCTTCTTTATGACTGAGGGCCAGATCCTGTAGCACTGAGCAACGCCGATGAGTAACATTTATTCACACAAGCAGTCTCTGTGGAGCAGGGCTGCCAAGTCTTGGCCCTCTATGATTTTCTCTTTAGCAAGCAGCCAGAGCAGAGCTCCATATGGCAGCGCCAGCTCCTCACTCAGCAGCTTGCCTGTTGCCAGCCCCTCGGCGCAAACAGCCCAGTGAGGCAGAAATGTTCCAGCCCAACCTTTGCATTACAATTACCTTTAAAAAACTGCCAGAAAAAAAATCCTTAAAATTCTTTCAGGGCGTTACTTTGTGATGTGGTCCCATGCATGACCATGGCCGGTGATGCTCTCCTGGGCTGTTCTGAGATCTTCCTGGATGGGGGCATCTCCCAGGAATGTCCAGAGGGATCTGTCCCCAGTACCCAGCTTCCTGGTGACCTGGTGCATCCCAGGGCCACTACAGACATACCAGGCTGGTAGGACAAGCATCTTGCACTCCTCTTCAGTATGGCCCTCATGTGGAGCTCAAGCTGCTGCTGCATGGACAGTTCTCTTTGATGGTCCTTTCCAGTTTCTGCGTGCAGAGGAGAGATTCAGGAGGGGTGTGAGAGTGACTGAGATTGTGATATAGAGATCATCAAATCACAGAATGATTAAGGTTGGAAAAGACCTGCAAGATCCAGTTCAATTGCCAATCCATCCCTACCATGCCCACTGACCACGTCCCTCAGTGCCACATCTCCACAGTTCTCGAACACCTCCAGGGACGGTGACTCCACCACCTCTTCAAGCAGCCTGTTCCAATGCCTCACCGCTCCTTCTGAGAAGAAACGTTTCCTAATATTCACCCTGAACCTCCCCAGTGCAACTTAAGGCTGTCACCTCTCATCTTGTCACTGGTATTCTGGTAGAAGAGACCAATTCCCAAGTAGGCACTTTATACCTTCATGCAGTCTTTCTTGATCCAAGAAAGTCAAAATGAAGCAGAGCTGAGTGGGAAACCCTACCCCCATCTCACCATCAATCTCACCTGTAGCTTGCCTCTAGAAGCTTTGTGTCTCTTGGCACCTCTTCTCTCACTTTTCTTCTTTAAAATACACCTGCTGTACCAGCCATGAGGACCCTCCAGATGCTATGGGCACCCTGCCCAAGCCCTCCTAGTATCATTCAGTCAGTAGCAACACTAGCCAGGAACCAGCACACATCTTGTGCTTTCTCCATCCTTCACCACCCAGTTCCAAGAGGCTGGGCAATGCAACTACTGGTAAAGATCTTTAACAGGGGTTAACATTTTTCAAAGGTCTCTGAAGACACCAAGCAGAGTACTGTGTGGCGGAACTCACTCAGGCAGGGCTAGGTCAACCAAGCACTGGGCAGGATTAGGCCCCCACTGAAGCATGGGTTGGTTGTGCTTATAGAACCATCCTGCATCCCTGCATCCTTGGCCTCTCCGTAGCATGAGTTATTACTGCCAAATCAATATGTGCATCTTCCTGGTAAATAATTGTGTCAGTGGGATGCTAATGGTGTGCAGTGCTCGTGGTGTCAAGACTTTTTTTTTTTGTCAGCAAAGCTAAGTCATTCATTCTTCCCCCCCTTCCCCTCTTGCCAAGCCTTCCCAAGTGCACAAAATAGGCTCCAGACCCACCTCCTACAAGGAAATGAGAACCAGCCCCAGAGGATCACCCAGCAAGAAGCCTCTGTTCGGAGATCTGACGCCTCTTCAAAGCCGGGGGAGCAAATGTGCTCCTACCTCCACTGATTTATGGAGAACGTCTGCGTCACTGATGCAGGGGAAATGCTTAAACACTACCAGAGGGAAGGGGAACGAAACACTCACCGCATGCGCTGAGAGCTGCGCTGCATAACCCCACGCTATTTATTATACTTTGCTTTGATATAATTAGATCTATATTACATTCTGAAGGCAAACAAACAGCTCAGTGATGGTGCACATGCTGCTGGATTATATGTCCCCTAGCAAAATAAACTCTGGTGTGCCACAGCTGGGACCATCCGATGGCAGTGGGACATGCTAAAGGCCACGCTCAAACTGCACGTGGCAGCAAGCAGCCCAGGAGTATGTCCCCGTGGTGTGGGAGGACTCGAGAAGAGCAGGTGGCTGTCCCATGACCCATATTGCCTGTGCCACAGGCAGGGGAAGAGCCCTGCTGGGTGTAAAGGCAGAACCAGAAGGGTTTGGTTAAACAGGGCAGAGCGCCGCAGCACCGTGGGGAGCTGCTCCTCCTTCCTTCCCTGCCACACTGAGAGATTTGGGGTATAAATTGTTCTATCTGTTTGGTTTTGATTTCTGCTGATGCCCCACTATTATTTATGCTCTTGAAATACAGCATTGTGCACAAGGATAGTGTTGTGTTCATGAAATACAGTCCCCTGCCTATCCTGTTTATTGATTGGAGCAGTAAATAATTCCAACGAGCACAACTCAACCAAAGGGCAGCAGACGTGGCTGAAGGCTGCCCATATGCCAGCGCTGGCAATACCACACCAGCAGTGCTGGGCCATGGAGCAGCTCTTGAAACGCTCTTCTTCATGCAAAACAGAGCCAAAAGAGCCAGCACAGCCCGCAGGTGGGTGACAGTGGCAGCTGTGCCCTGGGCTGGCACAAGGCTCCTGATGCTGCAGGAACATCCAAGGGGATGTGTGCCAACGTAGGACACCCTGCAATGCACCCAATTGGTGCCAGAATGGCAGCAACAACCAAAAGGCAAAAGCCAGGCCCTGTCCAAGGGACATGCAGCCACTGGGAGCTGGTTCCTACAGCACCACACACTCCAGAGGAGCCCAGGGCTCACTGCTAGAAATGAAAACACACTACAAGGATTTTTTTTCAAGTTCGATTTGACCTCACTTGGGGAGGAGAGGAAAGCAGTACATAACGGCCCTGTGTATAAAAGCAGTTGCTTTATTAGCATAGTTAATGCCTGTGGAATTTACTCAGTGTCAAAATTCTTGCACTTTTTCCAGGGGAAAAGCAACAGGAGAATCTGCATAATGCTGTCCATGCAGAACTGCATCTCTCAGTTGTCCCAGGTATTTCCCTGGGAGTCCTCTCTGCCCCAAAACAAGAAAAGGGACTCAGGAAAGCCAAGTGCTTGGCTGTGTAGATTGAGTGTTGCTATACTGGGAGTCATTTGTCTTGGCTCAAAGGTGGAGCAACACCATCCTCAAGGGAAAGAGCTTAACAACCTTGTAGGAAGATCTGAAACAGATCTGGACCTGCTCTCAATCATGCAGCTGCCATGAACCAAGTGGGGTTGATTTATGCCAGCAAGAAAGCAGTTTCCTAGGCTCGAATCTATGCCCGGCCCTTCTGCTGCCAGAGCTGCCTGTCCTGTGCTGGGCAGAGCTTATTCTGCTGATGCCATCTCCCCCAGGAGCCAGCACAGAGCTGAGTACAGAGAGATGGCGATGGGGACACTGCAAGGCCATCAGCTCTCACTATGCTCATCACAGTTCATCTCAGGGCAGCATCTGCAAGCAGAGGGGCACAGCACAAAACAGGAAGCTGCTTTCATCAGTTCTGCTAATGCTCACCCTGGAATGAGCACAACACCTGGGCAGCCTCTCAGCAGGGCTGGCTCCTTCCCATTTATCTGGTTGCTATTCCCAAACTGGGAGCAGGGAGCACCCAGCCCTCCGCACCTGGCAGCATCACACCCTTTCAGTACCCAGCACTGCCCAATGCCACTGCATCTAGCCACATCCCTGCTTGGTGTATGTAGACAGCAGCTCAAAAGCTCTTTGCCTTCCTGGTGTCCCCCAAGATGTCTCCTCTTGCTCCATGGACAGAGGCAGACAGCAGCAGACACACAGTGACCCCATTTCCCAAACTGTCCCCAAACAGCATCTGCCCATTTCCACAGCTGAGAAACATTCCACAGTCCCAAAGAGCTGCAACAACCTCAACCCAAAGCCCCCAACCTGCTTCTAAGGCTGAGCCCTGCTGCTGGGGACATCCCTGTGCACCCACTGTGCTCCCCGGCCCTGCAGACAGCACTGGGAGCTGCTTCACCTTGGCTCCATCCCCATGCAAGTGCTGTTTGCCAAGCTCAGAGTTGGAGCTAGTGATAGACTTTTGTGCTTTGGCTCAAAGATTCTGAAAACAAGAGCTTTAATCATTACTTGCTTTCATGCACCGAGAGCCAAAATTGTCTTGTTAAATACAGTAAGTGATCAGTGCTCACAGTAAAGAACATTTCAGTAACGGCTTGTGTGGGTAATTATTTCAGGCTTGCCTTTCTTCCCCTCTTGAGAGAAATGAGGGAATGTGGAAATTATAGCACAGCCTCCCCAGACCCCTGAGCCTGCTCTGCTGTTTGCAGGCGCTCGCCCTGGGGCAGCTGTAGCAATGTCTGTGCCTGGTTGGGTGCACACCTACTTGCTGCAATGTTTCTGGGTGCAGGAATCATCCCTGGGCAGCTGGCACCAGTATCATATCCCCTGTCACGAGAGCAGCCTTTGCCTCAGACAGGTTTAAATGATCCCAGTTTCTGCAGAAGCTGCATTAAATATATTTGCATGCTCCCAACCCTTTCTACCCGTGTCCAGCACTGTTTTGCTGCCCCGTTTGCAGGGAGACATAGGGATGACAGGCATGGGGACACATCACTGGAGCAAAGCCAGCAGGAAGGGAGTTGCTCTCAAGCAGCATTGCTTCTAAACCACTCCAATATGGCAAGGCAATGGCAACCAGCTGGGAAAGCATTTTAAAGACCCTTAATTAAAGGCTGACTGTTGCACAAGCCCCTTTCCCATCCCCACCAGGAGTGATTCCCAGTTCTCAGCCCCTCTATCCCTTGCACTTTCCCCCTGGTGTTTCCTGGCAGTGTGCTGGGGGCTGCTCCTGGCAATCAGCCCTTGTGGGCAATGGAAGTTTGCATGCACAGCAAAAAGGAGAAAAAGTTAAATATTCTCTGTTGATTTTCCAGCATGGATGGAGGCAGCACTGCTGGTGCCTGTGCCAGCGTGGCTGCTCCAACACCTGCCTGGGTTCTGGGAACAGCTCCTTCATCTCCTTGCTGCAGTCTGCACCCCACTGCAATACATCAGGAGCATTGGGACTGCATCAGGCCCCCCAGCACCACTGCTTGCCTCTAACCCTGGCCCTGCACTCAGCTGCAGGGTTGCTTGGTGCCCAGGCACAAGGTAACTCTAATGGCTGCAGCTTCACACTCCTTCCCCTGCTCCACAGGTCCCAGACAGTGGCACTGCCCCATCCCATGTCCATGGGAAGTGATGGAGACACACCTGGGGATTCCCTCCTGCCCAAGGACAGCCTGCTAGAAGGCCCCCCGCTTATTCTTCCTATTGAAATATTTTGATGGATGATATGAGGGCTTGTTCCATTCACCAAACAGCAATGCTGTTGTGCTGCTGGGTGGGGGGAGAGGGGAGAAGGGAAGACCGTGCAGCCTATGCAGAAGCACCATACAGGCATGACACGGCCCCTGCAGGAAAAGGGAAACCACAAGGTGGGGGACTGTCATCTTCAAGACCACATTTGTCACCAGCCCAGTGGGACAGAGCCCTGAGCAGGCTGCAGGATGAATAGGGTGACCAGAGCATGTCCAACTGCCCTAAATCATAGAATGGTTTCAGTTGGAAGGGACCTCTAAAGGCAGCCTGGTCCCAATCCCTGCACTGAGCAGGGACACCCACAGCTCCATCAGTGCTCAGAGCCCCATCCAGCCTGACTGTGGGTGTGTGCAGGGATGGGGCACCGCCACCTCTCTGGGCACCCTGTGCCACTGCCTCTCTGCCCTTAGGGACTGGCACCGCTCCCTCTGGGGAGGGATGGCTATTGGGATGTACAGGCAAGTCTTTAGGTCTGAACAGAAAAACAGCTTGCATTCTCAAAATGACCCAAAGATTACTTCTTTTGCACCAAGAAATGCAAATAAACTCAGTCAAGTAGTCCCACCACTGGCACAGTACTGATGCCAGCTCTACAGCAGCCTTCCCTGGCAGCAGGGCCCAGACACTCGTGGTGGGGACATGCCAGCAGCATACCCCAGCCCAGTTTGAACAGGAACAGCTCCCAGCAGGTTGCTCCCAGATAAATCATTTGGTTAATTATTTCAGTAAGTAACAACTTTCCTAAAAGCATCTCACTGCCTGTTCACAGGCTTCCAGAGGGGCCAAATACAAAGGATGCATTTGTCTCACCCTAATTCCAATTAAAGCAGTGAATAACCAAACCCACAATCAGGCCACAGGTTGAACCACAGCAGCCCAGCTCCCTTTGGGCTGGAAGTGAGTGCCACACTCTCCGTGTCCTGCACACAGCCATGATGTTCTGCACCTGACAGTGTTTATGCCCCACATGCGACCCAGGCTGTGCTCTGCACTACTTGGAAGCCACCAACAGGCACATGGTTGCAATTAGAGCAACCTCAGCGTGGGCATTTTCTCATCTATTGAGGAATATGGCATGAATTTATTTTGTGTATTGAGATTACATCAAGATTGGAAGCAGAGAAGAGGCTGGGTGGGGGATGGCAACATGGGGTGCTGTTGGGCTGAGCACTGCAAAGGGATGCATGTCTCCCCCAGGGGCTGCCCCTTGTGCCAGCTGGACACTGCAGTACATCCCATAGCATGCAGCATCGCAGCCCAATGCATCCCTGAGTGCAGGAGGAAGTAGAACTTGCTGCCCACTCCCACCATAGGAGCACAAATCCACCTCCACAAGGCATAGGTACCACCTGAGCCCTTCCGGCACAGCATAGCCCCTAAACCATACATTCAGCTGAGTTGCCCCAGCCCTCCCTGCGCTTCACCTTCACTTGCCTTTGAGCCCCAGTGGATTCCAAACCCCATTGCTCTGCCATCACACACCAGAGATGCACCTGCAGCCCCAGGGCTGAGCACTCCAACACCAAAGAAGCAGCAGCACCACACCGCAGGAAGGGTCTCCCGGAGACCTCAAGCACCAATACGGGAAACCTCTAAGATTTGCTCTAAGCATTGTGAGATGTTGCCTGAACACCTCTGTGAGCAACTACACTGCCCCATTCCCAAACATTGCTGGGACTCTACAAAAACACAGCGCAAAGGACAGCCAAAAGACAGTGTCCCTGGCTGCAGCTTCCTCCTTACCTGCCAGATCCTGCCCCAATCCAGGATACCACCTACACAGCTGGACCAGGCCCTACAGCAATAAGCCAGCCCCACAGATCTCCTGCATTTATCACCTCCAGGTGCACCACGGCCTCGCAGCATGAGCCCCACCTGGGAACAGGGCATGGAGCTGGTGCAGCAGGCAGGGAATGGGGCACATCCCTGTCGAAGGTTATAAAACATGCTCCGAGGGCACTTCAAAATTAGAAGGGTTATTGGAAATAGTTGCTCTCCTGCACCTCCAGACCTTCACAATAATTGGAAACTTTTAATTACTTTCTTGTGTTTTGTTGTTTTTTTTTTTTCCTTGTCCATCCTTCTAGGTTTGGTATAAAAGAATGAATAAACAACAGTTTTGAAAGGCTCTTGCAGTGTTGCTCTTCCTGGCTCATGTAGCAGCTGGGAGAGAGTGGGAACAGCGGGGCACAGGAACAGCAACGCTTTGGATAGTTAACTTCAAAAACAAAAATTGAGTTAGAAATGGAAACAACAACTTCTGGGAACAAAACTTCTTTCCACACTTGGCAGCAAAGATCTTCTTGTGTGGATTTCCATCCCCCTCTTGGTCTGGCAGTTCCCCCTCCCCTAACTGAGACCTGGGGCTCAAAGGCACTGGGAGCTCTGCATCCTCCTCCCAGCAGATGTGGACACAGAGCTGAGTGCCTTTGCCCCAGCACTGCCACCCGGAGGAAAACATCACCCTGCAGGCTTCTGGATTGTCAGCATTCTGAGATAGATGCAAAGAAGGAAAAAAGTCACAAAAATACCTACATGGGGCTATTTCCCCCTAGCCTCATCAGCAGCTCCCCACAGCCTCCAGGCTGAGTCCATGGGCTAGTACTGGTGCAGAAAGCACAGCAATGGGAGGAAACCAGCTGCTGACTTCCCTACACCTCACCCAGCCCAGTGCAGACTCCCCAGCTTGGTTTCCACCAGTGACCACTAACTGCCCTGATAGCAAACAGCACTCTGCAGACCCCCAGCTTAAGGCTTAGGCTGTGCACATGTGGAGGGGCCACTATGTAACAACACTGGGTGTTCAAACTTGTCCTTATGCCAGACCTACAGCCTCAGCGTGTCCACCAACACCTTGTGCCATGGATGGCACCCATCTCCCGAGATTATGCTGCCTTCAAGCACATATCACAGAATCACAGAATGGCCTGGGTTGGAAGGGACCTCAAGGATCATGAATCTCCAACCCCCCT
>PPHD01012396.1:0-12470 GCA_002909625.1 Bambusicola thoracicus | reverse complement strand
TGTGCCTCTCTCTTCTGCAGGGATTTGTCCCTTCCCTCTGCATACGCTTCCCTCTGAAGGCAAACTGTAAAGTGTTGCTTTACTCTCTCACTGATGGTCTTTCACCTGCGTGGGGCTTCTGGGTGCAAAGCCATCTCCCAGGACCTAAGACTGCTGCGTCCCAATCTTGCCTCTGTTTGGTCCTCTCCAGCACAGGCTGGATGAGAGGATGGCAAAGTGGTTTCTGNACTGTAAAGTGTTGCTTTACTCTCTCACTGATGGTCTTTCACCTGCGTGGGGCTTCTGGGTGCAAAGCCATCTCCCAGGACCTAAGACTGCTGCGTCCCAATCTTGCCTCTGTTTGGTCCTCTCCAGCACAGGCTGGATGAGAGGATGGCAAAGTGGTTTCTGTGGGCTTAGAGCTGCAGGGCAGTGTGCTTTCTGTGTGCAGATGTGCTGCTGTGGCATGTGAGATGCAGGCAGCATAGAGCAGCCACCTTTCTCTTTTCCTAGCTGCAAAACAGATGTGCTCAGAGTGATAGGATGGGTTCAGCACCGTACCGAGGAGAACAGGGCATAGAAGAAACAGCGGGCTCTCAACATCCATATGAAGCCACTCAGAACAGGCTGCATCCCATAAGGGCTTGTTAGATTATGTGCAGCCTCAACATGCCTGAGCTGTTGATCTGGTCTGAATCAATACTGCTATGAAGGTACAGCACGACAGCAGCCCACTGGGGCCATTCAGACCCGTGGTGGCTTTGTGCTATGCCAGCAGTGGCAGCACTTGTTCCTTGGCATGCCTTCTCTCCATAGGCACCTCCTTATCCTTACCTGCTGCCCTCTGAACTCTCCATACTTTAACATTCCCTGCACAGAAGCAAAGAGTGGGCTGGGAAGCACAGGTATCTTTGATCAAATATTCATAGTAATTACCTCTGATACATTTGTTATGTTCTTACATACCTGCCTTCAGCAGCATCCCCAGCTCAGCAAAATCAGTTTCTCCATGTATTTTCAAAAACTTCAGTGCAATCAGCATATTTCCTAGTAAATACTGAAGTACAACTTGCTCAGTGGGTATTAGACATAACTTTGCTCTCTGGGCCCATGTCAGGCCCAGGTCTGTCCCACTCAGCTGTTGCTTTTATCTTTTCTCACCGCACTGTTTGCTATCATGGGGAAACCTCCTCTGAAGGCAAGTTTGAGCCCTCTTCTTGGGCCACTGCTGAAAGCAAGCCTGAGCAGCCCCGAGCAGCTCACATGCCGAGTCCAAGGCTGGAAGTCCTGATGGTATTCAAAGTGATAAAAGAAAACGTGATGGAATAGGAGCTGGAAGTTATTTCCTCCCTTTCTGGCCTGTTGTTAGTGCAGTAGTAGGGGAGATGGCAAACTCCACTGCTCTGATCTTTGCTCGTAACGAGCTTTCCAGCAACCCTGCAAGGAATCTTTCTTTGGCTTGATAGGTTTTAGAATTTAATTTCCAGTGGCTCAGAATTGGTGACCCTGCAACCCACCTGAGCTCAGGGAGCACAAAGCATTTGCTGCTTCTCCTCACCATACTGTTCAGTACTTGGCTACATTCACTTGTAAGTTTTAGAGCTGAATGTCTGAAGAAGGTAAAGTGCTCATGAATATTCTTTTCAACACACTCTGCATATTCCTGGAGTTCAGCTTCTGGGCTCTTCCACTTTTTAATCATCTGTGGAAGATGGGTTTTTCATTCACAACAAAGGCTGGCTGGAACAAAGGTGTCCTGCACATTCACAGCATCCCACTGCACCCCTGCACTCACAGGCTCGTAGTGCTGGATCCCATTGCAGCTCATCCCTCTTCTTTACCACACCAGCCAGGAGCAAGTTGTGGTCACAGAATCAGAATCACAGAATCACAGAATGTCCTGGGTTGGAAGGGACCTCAAGGATCACGAATCTCCAACCCCCCTGCCGGGCAGGGCCACCAACCACCCCATTTACTAGATCAGGTTGCCCAGGGCCTCGTCCAACCTGGTCTTGAACACCTCCAGGGACGGGGCATCCACAACCTCCCTGGGCAGCCTGTTCCAGCATCTCACCACTCTCCTGGTCATTCTGCAAAGAGGGAGAAGTGACCAGAGACAGACATGGAGCTGTGTCAGGGGAGGGCCAGGTGGGGGTCAGGAACAGGCACAGCCCTGAGCAGGTGGGCCTGTCCCCTGTGCTATCCCTGAGCACATCATCCCCACCTCCTCCCAGCCCAGGCAGTGCTGCAGCAGAACCGCAGAGAAGGACTGCTGAACACTTTGTCAAAACATTCCCCTTTGTGCAATGAACGCACCTGAGATCAGAGACAGAAATACAGCTACGTTGGCATGAGGGAAGTCTTGGTGGTGCAGGATGGGCCATTAGCATTTGGCTGAAGCAGTGCTAACCCAGGCCTGAAAAATACGTAGCCCAATTACTGCAGCTATACCACTGGAGTAATGGGGAGCTTGGGAGTGGGACTGATGAGCAGCTTCATAACAGCTAATGAGCAGTCTGGCTGCTCTCCATCAAAGGCCTAGAGGAAGTTGGTACCAGACCTTTGGGGTGGCACTGGAGGGGAATGTGCAGACTGGGAAACATCCAAATATTGCATTAAAATGCAACAGGAGCTGAGTGAAGCTTGTGCTTAGAGCATGGATAAAGTAACTTACATGTGACAAGTGCACGAGAACCAAGACATTATCAAAAGGAGCTATATTTGCATGATACAAAGTACAAGGAATAGATTAGATTTATTTTTAGGAAATCAGTTTTAGACTGAGAGCTTCCGGGTGGCTGGGAACACCTTTAACTCCAGACAGGGGAGGAAGATGCCAAAAAATCCATCCTCGCTGGGTTGGATTTATGGGGAAGGCCAGAGTGAAAAGAGGAACAGGGAAGAGTGGTGGGGGAAAGAGCAGAGATTGGGGTGGGACGTTGTTCAGGAGGAGCTGCCAAAGATGACTGAGGAAAAGGTGGGCTGACCTATGTCTGCTGTTGCAGCCTCCCTGTGCTGCTGGCATCACAGCCCTGCAGCTGTCTGGTAATCATCCATTGCCACAGTGTGCGGGCAGCAGGAGGCCACATGGCTGATTAACTCTGATTTGAGATACCTTTCCTTGATAGGAAACCATTTCAGCGTGTGCTAAAGTGTGTTTGGGAATCATGTCTCAAGGTAGGTGAGAACTGCAGTCCCAAATGATGTGAGCCACTTAAAATTCTTCAAGGATGAGCAAAAGAGTCGATGTTAATTATAGTTAATGATTGAACAGACGTGTAGCATAAGACCAACCAGCACAAGGGTGAGGCCCCCGCCCAGAATTGCTGACAGACTTTCTTCACCAGCTCTCATTTCTTCCTTCCAATTTCTTGCAATGCGATGATCTTGTTGCAAAGGATCTCTGAGTCCTGAGTGATCCCTCCAAAATCTTTGGTGGTGAGGAACCCGAGAGCAGCGGCTGGGCGATGCTGTCAGAGGGACATAGAGCAGGAGAGGCATTTGCAGCGTGCCGTCAGCTGCTGCTACAGCACTACATGAATCCCTTGCCAGCCATAGGCTGCAATCACACCCTGCCCGTTACATGTCTGATAAGGGAAGCTGTGGTGTTTTAGAACTAAAGCTGTCAGGGATTGATGCGTTTTGCTCCGGCTGCCGGGGCGATGCGTTACTGCTGTGCAAAAACGGAGATGTAATTATTCCTAATGGTGTCGTGTCGACTCGCTTCTTGTTCTGCAAGGCAAAAAGGTAGCTTCTGTAAATGGAGGAAGCTAAATCCAATTAATGATGGAAAGGATGGCTTCTGCAAGTGCATGCTCGAATGAGGAAAGCGAAGAGATGAGTGTGAACACTTATTCCTATCAAAATAACAGTTTTTCCAGCAAGTTACTTCTGATGCTTTCTGTCCATTCCCCACCAGCATTCGTGGCATTCGGTGTTGTTTGTGAGAACTTCTGTGAGGAAAAGAGCTTATGAATATTCATGGGAATGGCAAGGGATGTGCAGAGCGTGTGTGAGGAGCACGCGGGTGCCCATCATGTGAATGTGTAGAGCCTGCACCATTTAGCAGCATCTCTAATAGCAAATGAGAGTGCAAATGTAGCACTGGGTGACTGGTCAGACCGACAGACATTAAGGAGTGAATATTCCAAGTGAATGAGCTCCAGGGAAGTCCTTGGCACAGATCTCTTTGGCCTCCAGAGTTTAGCTAAGAAATAAAGACGTATATATTTTGCTGGGCTGCTCGGATGGGCAGCAGAGAAAGCACCTGCAGACCTGCAAGGTCAGGTGTTCACCTTAACCTCTTCATGAGCCATTTGCAAGCCGTATTTGTGAACAAAAGCGAGCTGGAACCATTAGTTAATCCTGTGATATCTACGCAGAACTTTATACTTGAGCTTGGTCTGTTTTGCCTGCTGCTCTCAAGTAGAAAATGAACAGCAAAGCAAGGGAAGGCAATGGCTCTCTTGATAGACATACATAAAAAATTACCTGCTACATTTTAGGGCTGTTGTCCTGTTTTGAATCAGTACATCCCTACAGTAGTCTGCTGCCAAGAGGTTATGATTTACAGTTTCTCTTTCATTCCTGTTTCCTCTCCAGGACAGTCAGTGTGCTGGCTATGCTGATTCTGTCGGAGCTGCTGCTATAGTGCGTGCGCTCTGTGTGCTGTTAACTTCCCCAAAGTTTCAGTATTATGCCTTATTTGTCCTGAGCTTGTAGCTGAATCACAGTTAGGGATGAATCTGTAGCACCCCCTCTCACAGGCTTGGGCTGCTCTCTGCTTTTAGCTTAGTGCGTGTTCCCACTGATGGATCACGTTGTTCAGAACTGTGGAGGTATATGTATATATGTATTGTACTGAATGACAGAGTGTTTGAAACTGTCTCATTTCATCTTGAAAGGGTGCTAATAGCTGATCTGCATTGCTAGTTCTGCTCCTCTACTGAATGGCCCACCTTTCTGGTAGCATCCTTTGAACCTGGGGGCTTCAAAGCTGCTTTCTGTGGACATAATGTAGCACCTGCTTAAAAGGGGAAGCTTCTAAAGTGCTTTTAAAGAGAAAGACAAGAAAGAACTCCAGAAAGGGGAAGGTTAATTTAATGGGGTCTAAGTTCATGGGAATATTTGGAAATGCTTGCTCGACTCTTCAAGCTGTGATTTGTAGTTCCCTTTCTCTGTGTGTCTTAGGAAATAGAAGCAGGAATAGGGACAAACAAATTAAAGGAGGTTAGAGTGCTGCCACCTTTTGGTGCAGAATTAGGGAGAGCTGCTCCCAGCGCTGACTTGGAGAGGAATGTCTTTTCTGTGCCCAAATAGCAGCAAAAAAAGATTACCTGGACATAATCTGCTTAGCAGGAACGCTACTCCATGTAGCTGTGGATTTCTTTTCTTCCTCCTTTGTGCAGCTCTTCCTTCTGCCTGTTCTTTATTTGCCAGTGGTTTTCATTAACTGTTTTCTCTCCACTGTTTGTCGTGTTTGTTTCCACAATGAATGCAACACAGAATTGCTTGCAGCATCCATAGCCTTGGGAAAGGATGCTCTGATGCTTCCTTTTGGAGGGGCAGAGGCTTAAATCAAAGACTCAGCAGCTGAGCAGGTTGTAGAAAATTGCTTGACATGGAAAAATTACTTCTGTCTCGGTGTTGCTTGTCTGTTGGCACTCTATAGCTAGGGCGAGGATGGAGCTGGTTTATCAGTCTCGCTAAGAGTCAGTGGTAATATGCAGTTAGTCTTGAAACATTGCTTCTTCCTCCATGCAACGTTCAGAGACAGAGATAAAAGGAGCACTGTGTGTGGCATTCACATGCAGTTTCCCTTCCTGCCACGGTGTGTTTAAGTGCTTCTGATACCAATTTTACGCAGTTTAACCCATAGGAAAGGACTGACACCATGCAGATGGAGCACGTGAATTTTTTTTTTTTCAGCGTGTCGGCTTGTGGAGCTGAAAGGACATGGGGACAAAACAGAAATCCCCCTTCCTTTCTTAAGTAACTTTCTTAGAGGGTGTAAGAGATGCTACCGGTGCTGTCTCTTCCCAGAAGCTGGGGGTGGGATGTTGGTGACTGGCAAGCAAATGTCCATAGGGATGTCTGATGCCTCATCACTGGATCACTGGAGCGGGGCAGTGCCTTTACCAGTACCATGCAGCAGCATGCATCAGTACCAGGCTCTGGCTGGTGCTGGGAGTCAGCCCTGCAGGGAGGGGTGCTGTGGGAGCTGTTAGCCAGGTGTGCTGTGTGAGTGGCTCTTCCTGCACGTGGAGGTGCTGGAGCAGCAGGCTGCAGCTGGCTCGTGGGGATCTTAGGTTTTTAATAACCGTTTTCATGGGAAGTAATGACAGTAATATTTTATTAAGTGGGAAAGCTACCCATTTCTTTACTCTGCAGGCTCCAGCTTATAAGTGATAGTTAAATTGAGTTGTAATTCTCTTTTACAATACGTTCAAGACCCGTTCTTGCAACTTTGAGTCGCACTTTCTCACAGGAATAGATCCCTTGTCTTTAAAGCAACACTCGCATGAATAAAGATGCAGAATCACGCCTTACATCTGTATTGTGCTCGCAGCATGTGAGTTAATGAATGGATGCTGTAATTATTATTTCTGTACTTTTTATGAAGCCAGTGTGAATGCTTCTGTCTCAAGGTAAGAGTCTCGATAGTGAACAGCTGAGAGGAAGCTACAAAGGCTTTTTAATTGATATGCAGAATACAAGATGTCAAGATCTGACATTCTTCACCACTTCTAAGAAGACATCTAATAACTCATAACTGAATGTAAATGTCATATCACTCCTAAAACATTATGCATTCTCTATCAACCAGAATAATGAGTGATTACAAATGTTCCAGTGCACAAAACACCAACAAAACAAGAGTGAAGCATGAAATTAAATTAAAGGAATAAAGCGGAAAATAATGATAATTCGGCTCCGCTTCGCTTTATTAATACTTATGGTCTGGAAGGATCTCAGAGCTCTGGGGGTAGGACAGCTGCTGCTGGCTCCACACAAACCTGACCACACATACATAAACATTCATAGATCATTTATATGCAGCTGTTGGCACAAAAAATGTGTTTTTTTTTTTTTCCCCTAATTCTTTATGGACTCTCAAGAAGGCGGGATAGGCAGGATACTGGAAAGAAATGGAATTGCTTTTTAAAGGTTTCTTTGCAGTTGCAAGCACTGGAAAATTAGTTTTGGCAGGAATGGCATTTGTAATGACATGGTTCCAGGAGGAGAATCCCGTCATACCTCCTTTGGAGTGACCAAATGGGGATGGTCTGTTTTCTGAACATCTCACAGCCATTCGTTGCATGAGCAGCCGAAAAAAGGACCATCTTGTTGGTCTTCTTTCTGTCCTCCTATACCCAGTGGCCAATCTTCTTCCAACATCCAACATATTCTGTGTCCAAAGCATCCACACCATCATTTTCACCCTTTCTTCTTCTGTCTGCGTTTCCTGCTGGGGTTTGGGTAGAAGCCACAGCTGCCTGTGTTAGTCGTCATGAGTTGAGATTTTTTTACTCAAATGGTGAATTTAGTCCCTGGCAACCCTGAGGAATCTGCAAGATGTCTCAACGTTGATCTTCAAGGTCCTTTCCAACTGAGCAACTCTACGATTCTATCATTCCAATAGCCATCATATATGTGAAAGATACGAAACAATGGAGTTTTGAGAACTGGTCATCAGGAACTTAGATGAGGGAAAATACTGAGTCTATTCCCTTTCCTGGCGAGCTCTGCTTTTTTCCAACAAGGAGGAAAACCAAGCGATAGGGAAAAATTACCTGCTTTTTTAAATGATAAAGGCAAATTCAGAGACTGCACAAAGGCATTGTAAGCTCACCTCCCCCTGCTGCACTGTGGGGCTCTGGTACCTCACTGCAGGTTGCCTGTGAAAATCTTCTCCTTTGCTGTACGTTTTAGAATGAATATTTCTTTCAGGGCAGAAGTAACAGGGCTAAGCTGCTGAGACAGAGGAAGGTGATCATCATACAGATGTTTCAGCAAAAAAACTTCAAATGCTTTACACTGACCATACGCTTCTGAAGGCTTGCTCCTACAGGTCCTTGATTTAGAAGCAGCACTCCTGTTCAGATATTCTCATAAAAAATGAATCAAGCAGTTACCTCCCATCAGCACTTACTGCAGTGGCTGTTGCTTGTGTTTCCATGCGTGCATGATGCTGTTACCATGCAGCTAGGGAGGAAAGGACTGGTCGTCTCCAGGTAGACTGTATAGGACAGTGCTGCATGGCATTTCAGCTGCATGGGACACGTGGATAGGTGAACTGTGCAGGTGTGTCTTGGCTTGTGGCTTCTTGTTAATCTTGTTTTGTTGTAGGAAATAGCAGTAGAACTTCACCGGGCACAATTAAACTGGATTTTTTGGGTAGTTTCTTCCATAAACTTTGCTTCCAGTCTTGTGAGGTTTGCCTTTATAAATCAGCAATATATCTCTTCCCTCAGCTTTGTCAGTGATGCTCTTCCTCCCCAGTGCTCTTCTCCTCTTTGTTTCTGTCACTACCAGAAGATATCACCTTCTTTCTTGTACTTGTCTCATGGTGCTCTCCTACAACACCTCTTACTTCTTGGGTCTCTTCCTCCAGACCCATGAAAGCCCACTGTTCCCAACCTCTTCTGCTTCAAGAGAGGAGGATGCATTCTTCATTGCATTTTCATAGCCGCAGTTGGCTCCAGCCTCTTGCCCCTCAAGGAGTGCTCACTAGGAGGTGGCAATGCCAAGCTGTCTGACTGCTTGTCCCAGAGCAACAAGAGCAGAGGTGCAGTTGCTCTGGGACTAAGGATGATACTACAGCATCCTTGGTGGCCAGCCAAAATCCAGTGGAGAAGGAAGAAACAGGAAGGGGCTGGAGATAACATCTGACAGCAAAAGCCTAGTGCTTTGATTTGCAAGCATCCCATGATCATGGGAGTCTGTATTTTTGGGGACTGACCTGGGCATTCTTAAAGATGCTATGACCAACTATAACACAATGTTGTATGGATACAAAAAAAAACCCAACAAGTGGAAATCCTACTTACAAGAAACAGCTGTTAGGTTTTGTACTCCTGCAATGCTCCTAACTAATCTTCCAGGTTCTTTGTAGCATCACTAGGAGCAAAGCATTATTTTTAAGTCCTGTTGCAGTTTGCCCCCAGAACTTGTGCTTCTTTAACAAAAGCCCCCATGCAAAGCAGTAACTTCCAGGAGCTCCAGACCTTGCTCAGGAAACCCATACAGAGATATCCCTTTATTTACTGTGAAAGCAATCTATAGTCTTTCAGCTTCATTCCAAAGAATTATATTGTTGTATTCGGCTAAATCATGTAGAATTTTAACATAATTTGCATAGAACACCATTAGCTATGGTGTTTTATCTTGTTCTAAGCTTATCTGTTGGTTTCTTATCTGCTACTCTGCTGTGAGATGAGAAGCCAAGTGAATTAAGGCAGTGCACCTGAATGACTTGCATCCTGCCTCGAGTTCATTCATTTCCTACTTCTAATTTAGTCTCTTTTCAGATGTTTCTCTCTTAATCACAGGAACAGGCACAATTTGAGTCACAGTTTCATGCGGTGGCCTGGTGAGTCACATGGCTGCATGCCGTTCTTCTGCTAAGGGAACAAAATCATTTGCAGGGTGATATTTTCCACCTCTGCTCCCAGAGCAGTCAAAACTACGCTAATGCTGAGATGCACAAATGTTTCTGCACACAGCATCGAATTCCTGGCGAGGAGCCTTTCATTTTTACTCAACCTCCAGTGTGCCTGAAGAGCTGTGCTGATACAAGTTCGCAGCATGGACAGTAACTTTAACAAACCAGCATGATTTTTTTCCAGAAGAAGCCCTGTAACAACATACTGACCTTCTTCTTACTCCCTGCCACACACAGGGAACGCTCTCAGAAGTCCCTGCTTAGACCAGCTGGCAACACGCAACTGATGAACAAACCTTCTGTTCCAACCCCTGGGTGGACAGCAGCGCTTATAAACAGAAGTTGCAGTACGTGCTGAAGCATTCCAAATGGAGCAGCTACTGCAACAAATAAAGTGAATGCATCTTATTGCTGTCTCGTTGTAAATGTGTAATCACTCCCAGCAAAGTGTTGTATATGCAGATATAAATATTAGATACCTATTTAAAAAGCCTTACGGGGAAACAGACAGACCTGCAAATTAAATCCGTGTTGTAAATCCTGCTGTAGCTCAACACAGATTGCAGTCACCATACACCAATATTTGCTGAAAATTTTTCCTTTCTGTTATAGATACAACTTTGTGAACTGACCTCAATTTCTCGACGTGATTCTTTTCGAAAGAAACAGAAAATTGCCTCGATTATGGAAATATTTCATGTGGGAAGAACTTAAAAACAATATGGAGAAAAACTGAGTTTGTAGGAAGAAGGAGGGAATGACTTGGAGCCATCCCAGCTCCAAACCTTTCTGACAGCAGTGCTCCCCTTGGGAGCTGCAGTCCACCTGCCTCCTCCTTTCTCCTGCTGGTCAGTGTTCTCAACCACCTGACATCCAACAGCGGCTGACTTTGGATGGGGGCTCTCCAGATGTATGGTGACATTGCATGGAAAACTGTCTCCACTGTACAGTGGGAAAAGATGTCCTCTGTAAGGTCTCCTATAGTGTGAAGAAACGTCCACACAGCAGCTGGAACATTCTTGCAACCTATTACTTGTTATACCACACTAATGGACAGGCCTTAGGGACAAACCTCACTTCTGAGTGAGGTACTGCTGGTCAGCTGGTGAAATAATGCCAAGGGGGATGAAGCTTGTTCTCTGCTTGGTGCTAGTTTAGGACTCTGTCTTCCAGTAGACTGATGAGATAATCACGTATGTACAAAACATCTTCTCCTTTGTCACTACTTCAAAATTTAGCCAACCATATTGAAAACCTTTGGAAAATTGGTCTGAAAGAGCCAAGATAGGCAGCAGAATGATGTAGAAATGATTTCCTTAGGAAACCAGGCTAAAAATATCTCCGAAGAGACTCTAACCCTTCATCAACTCCCATCGCCCAAAGCAAAGTCTGTGCTGATGGACGGTGATTAACTATCCCTTGTTAAACACCTCTGAAGGGGATTTCACTGTGTGTTTTGGCATAATCCAAGTTGACAAAGTCTCTTTTGGTGAAGTGTCACAGATTTAGGGATGTGCTGTTGACAGTGTTGACATGTTTTCTATCAATGCCTGTCTCCCGATCTATAGTTCCTCCTCTGATTCATATGCTGCCGAGGCAGCTCTTTAAACACTAGGTGTCAAGTTGGACACATAAAACATTTTTTTTGGAGTAGGCAGGTTTTAAGTAAAAAATCTGTGCTGAGTGCTCCTCTTCTCTTGGTTACTACTTGAAACGTTCAGAACAAAATTGGAAAGTAGCTTAAAGAATTAAAGAGTTTCCAGTCCATTTTTAAGGATAAAGTGGGAAATATTTCATTGGTTGCCCCAGAGAAAAATGAAAAATTGCCATGAGATCATTCCCAACCACGAAGGGTAAAGAAACCTATGAAATCCCGGTGGTAAATTTCAAGATGATGCTAAAATCACCTTTGAAATGAGTGGGAAGAGTCCCAAGTTTTGCCTGAAAGGAAGCAGAAAACAAGTTTGTTGGCTTTTTTCTTCTTCTTGATATGAGAGAGTTGTGGCTCTCAGTGGAAAACAGTGCAAGTAGAGATGTGCAAGCATAGCCAGAGCTGTGCTAAAGGTTAATACAAAAGTGTTAAGCTTTCTGCTCTTGGACTCAAGCCTGGAAATTGCCTGCTGGCCATATGGATCATTACGAAAGGGAGGTACGTTATGGGGAAGATCTTGATGATTCTGTGACACAAATAGATAAGCAAGTTCTGATAAGTTCTCTCTTCTCTCCAGGTTAGAGGTTTCCTCTCACTGTTGCTCTTAGGTGGTATAGCAGCAAGAAAAAAGGGAAATTAAGCTTATTGTTTTTAGAAAAGCGCACCAACAATACACATGGTTTTATGTCTGTGGTAATTCTGTTAAGCAGAATGCCATGCCTCAGGATTGTACTGGACACAGTCCTTGTCAGTAGCACTGATTAGGAATCTCATGTCAGACTTGTGCCATCAGAACATACCCCACAAGCCAGCACTCAGGTACACTCATCACCAAGTCCACATCTGTGCCCAAGAAAGTGCAGAACTCCTGTGTCTGCCTGACTTAGGGATACTGAAAGAACTCAATCTTTTCCAAAACATAAGGACGTCACCTTCTGAAAAGTGTATCTGATACAACATATCTGAGGGTACAAAGCTGGGATAACAAAATTGCTTAAAAGTATGTGCAGTCTGTGGGGAAGAGCTGACCTCCGCACCCTCAAGGCCAGGCTGGATGTGGCTCTGGGCAGCCTGGTCTGGTGGTTGGTGACCCTGCACATAGCAGGGGGATTGAAACTCGATGATCATTGTGGTCCTTTTCAACCCAGGCCATTCTATGATTCTGTTCTATGATTC
>PPHD01012395.1:0-18065 GCA_002909625.1 Bambusicola thoracicus | reverse complement strand
ATTCCTTAAATTACTACCAGTGTTTCACATTGTCTTGGTTGTTATAATAAGCAGCATAAGATTACAAAAAAAATGATCATCTTCCTATTGAGGAGATAAACTGCCTTTAAAAACCCAGCTCTATTATTTCTGGTATCCAAATTAATAGAGTTGACCATGATTTCAGAAGCACAGACTTTCAAGCTAAGCTTTGATAAGCTTTCAAGAAATTTATTTAGAATCATAGAATCGTTTAGTTGGAAAAGACTCTTAAAGGCCATCTAATCCAGCTCCTCTGCAATGAACAGGGGTACCTACAGCTACATCAGGTTGCGCAGAGCCCCATCCAGCCTGACCTCGAGTGTGTCCAAGAATGGGGCATCCACCACCTCTCTGGGCAACCTGTTCCAGTGCCTTGCCACTCTTATTGTAAAAAAACTTCTTCCTTATATTCAGTCTAAATCTCCTCTCTTTTAGTTTGAAACCATTTCCCCTTGTCCTATCACAACAGACCCTGCTAAAGAGTCTGTCTCCTTCTTTTTTATAGCACCCCTTTAGGTACTGAAAGGCTGCTCTCAGGTATCCCCAGAGCCTTCTCCTGTTTAGGCTGAATAGCCTCAGCTCTCAGCCTCTTCTCATAGGGGAGTTGTTCTATCCTTTGTGTCATTTTTTTGACCCTCCTTTGGAGAGGCTGGATGTCTCTTCTGTCCATATCTTTCTTGTTCTGAGGACTCCACATCTGGACATGGTACTCCAGGAGATATCTCACCAGGTCAAGATCACCTCCTGCTAGCTGTGCTTCTTTTGATGCAAGCCAGGAGCACATTTCTGGCTCACATCAAGCATATTTGGCATATTCTTACTGAATTCAGGCCCTTATTTCCAACCACAGTGTTTGCTTGTCCTCTTGTACCTCCTTTCAAACCAGTCTTCTCTGGGAGAAGGATCCTGTCTGGGAGAAGATCTGAGCACAAGCTGGTAAGCATTGCAGCAGGGAGTTCTAAGTTCTGTGGGATTTAGTCAAACAGCAAAGTACAGGCTTCTACCATGAGTCATCTGGTGTAAAACTGGTGCTAAGTATTGTACATAATTAAGACAACATTATTACAGTGAGATTGCACTTCCTTTTTTGGCATGACTAGAGTCTTGAAAAAGTGCAATGTTTTCAGCCTTCAGAGCTGTGAAGAAGATGAAGAGTTCTCATGAGTGTTCATTCTAAAAGACAGCAAAGCAACAGTAATCGTAGTTCGTAATTTGCGTTATTCCTGAAGTTATCCATATATATTTCAGTCTTCTTTATGAACGACTGTGTTGTTCTGAGAAAAAAAACCACAAACCTGGAAGAGGTTTTCATCAGATAAGGCTTGCAACAATGACATGTGTAGATATTTGAAGTATTTGCTGTCAGCAAGTACAGAAGTTTTAGTAAGCTATTGGCTCTATGAACAAGAAAAGTTATACAAGCAGCTCAAAACAATTTGCCTACTTTTTCTTTCAGAGGTCCAAAACTTAACTTTGTTTTTTACAAGTGCATGCTCTTTATTAAAATGTATTGTTCAGTGTTGCTAACAAATTCAGCTTTTTCTATGCTCAGAAGATATTTATGCAGGTTACTTGCGACTCATCATCCTTAACGAGTAAGTGCTCTTTATGGTTTCATGTTGTATTTTCAGTTCATTGATTACAAACAGGAAGTGGGAAATCAGACTGCAAGATGGTGACACTGAACTTATTAAGTAATAGGACTTTGAATGAATCCATTTCCATCTCTGTATGGTAATGAATGCCTTTGAAGCGTGTTTGTGCTCTTAATTGAAAATGTTTATTTGGCCCCTGCTTCATCCTAACATTTCCCCCATTTTTCTCATCATTTCCTAACATGCTACTTGTGCATCATTTTCACACACATCTCAAATGGATTATCCAAATGATTCCCAGGGACTGCAGAGTTTCAAGACGCAAGGAAAGCAGAGCACATGGGCCAAGATGTCTGAGCCATAGACAGTGAGCTCCTCCTCTTTGTATGACTTGAACTGAATTTATGATAGGTCTGAAGATTAAGAATTCCAGAAGCCTTTCTGAGAAAATGATTGCTTAATATAAGAATGGTAGATCAATTCCAATTTTGTTGACGTTGCTGTTTTCTGGATGAGTTTCCAAACTATTAGTAAAGGACACAACAAACCATTGATGTTCTGAAAGGAAATGAAAGCAATGTAAGACTGTTGAAGAAAGTGACTTCAAAGAAAAAGAATGAAAGATTAGAACGCTGCTTTGATAGCTTTAAAATTTGGTGAGGACTATATATGGGAGAGACATGGGCCGGAGAAAACTGTAGCAGTAGAAGGAAAATCAAGGAGAACACAATTTGTTTTCAGGGTTTCATTCTAGCATGCATTCTTGCAGGATCACAGCCGAAAGCTTTGAAGAGGTTGATATGGTTGGGGCACACAACCAGCAGTGGAATCATCAGAGAGGAGGGTTGAGGCAAAAATGAAGAGTGTACCTATTGGCTTTGGGTATTATCTTGGACCGTGCACTACTTTGACAGAATTTACACAGCTTCTGGATAGGTGAGAGAATTACTGTGCAGACCTACTCTTTATAACAGTGTTATAACATCAGCTGAGCTGTGAGGGACCTTGCTGTGGGTGCTGGAGCTTTCTTCATGATGCAGTGTCTCTCAGCAGCTCTTTTATCTTTACTCCAACCACAAGCTTGCTCTGAGCACAAAGCAAACAAGTTATTTGTATTCCACTGAGTATGTTGACAGTATTTTTGTGGATGCAGCACAACACTTTAGAGACAGGTATGTGGAGAGTTTGGAAGGCATTAATTTCTTCTTACGTTCTCCTTTTTCAAACCATGCTGCAAAAGGTTACAGTGGGAATAGCAAAGGAAAAAACTTGCAGACTTCACAAAAATGAAAGCCTACAGCTTGTGCTGGATGGGTATATTTGGCACACATCTGTGATTATGAAATTACTTTTAAATTGCTTTTGAAATTCATCTGAATAATGATTCATTCTTTCAATATCCTTTCTCCCTCCAGAACATCTGCCATTAACAAACCAACCAGTTGTGATGTTCTACAATCCACATTTGAACTTACTTCTCAAAACGTTGTATACTTCCTTATTTAAGCAATTATTTGACTCATTTGCACAAAGATATGGTCAGTCTTGGGACTGAAAGATGGATCAACAACCCAATTTGGCAAACATATTTGAAACAAGTCAAGAAACAGTTCCACTGGAGAATTTCTAAAGTAGTGGAAGTGCAACAGCAACAGGCAGCTTAAGAGTTTCTGTACACACAGTTATTGTATAATGTTGATTTGGTTGAGCTGAGCATGTCACAGGATTTAGGCGTATGCCTAAAGATGGAATTACATGCTTGTACTTAATATGTGCTTAAGTATTTTGTTGTTTATGGATCTGCATGCTACATCTGTGTCTGTATTAACAGGAGAAGCTGTTCTACAAGACGTTTGGGCATTTTTAAATGTATTTTTGTTCTGAACTGGAACAGGAAGTTTTACCCTGAAATGAGATTGAGGAAATCTTTAATTCTAAACATCTTGTAATTGAGCATACTTGAAACACTGTGTTTCAGTAACACTGAAATGCTCTGTGAGATTAACATTGAAATATTGCATGTTTACATATGGTACAAAATTAATGAGAACCAACTGTCAACTAAGCATGCTGGGGCTGCTTGGGTTGTAAGTAACTCACTCCCTGGATGCAGGAAGAGCTCTGATCTGAGCTAGCTTCTCAGCTGAGGTGCAGTTCTCTTTTAACACTGTTGTTCAGCCTAACACTAAACCAAGGATAGCCATCTGAGCACAAAGACCTGCTCAGCCTCACCAGCTCTATGTAGGGACATCTCAAGTTTTTACGCGCCTCGGTCATGGGCACTTGTGCACCAGGGACACAGATCACAGGTTTTATGTGTTTGTATTGTAGCTGGTTTTGGTCTTCACTTGGTTTATCGATTCTTGCCTGATTGCATGCAAGGTGACTTCACACCGTCCAGAAGACATGATAGTATGGGCACAGCACAAACAGATGACCTCCATTTACATCTGGTGCTGTATGTGACAAGTTAGCCCCTCTGGAGCTGAGTGTAAGGGACAGACAGAGTTGCAGTTATTGAACTCAACCTTGTTTTTGCAGGGACTTTGAAGTTCTCTTCCCTGTGCTCCCCTGTCGTGCTGTAGACATCCTAACATCCAATACTTGGGAGATTTCAGCCTGGCTGTAAACTTACAAGTTAAAATAACCGAATCAAATCTAATTATGTTTCGGTAATTTCTCACAAACTATTTTTTTTCAATGATGTTTTTCTTGCAAAAAGTTTCAATGTTGTGAAATCAGCATTTGGTGTAAGGAGACTGACATGCTGGAAAAAATTCAAACAGCTCTGGGAGTACGTGGAAAGGATCATAGAATCACAGAATGGCTTAGTTTTAAAGATCATTTAGTCCACCACCTCTGCCCTGCCATGGACAGGGACACCTTTCATTGGATCAGGTTCCCCAAAGCCCTCTGGCTACCCTGACCTTAAACACTTCAAGGGATGGAACATCCACAGCTTTCTTGGGCAACGTGTTCCAGTGTCTCGCCACCCTCATAGTAAAAAATTGTCTTCCTTATCTCTAATCTAAATCTACCTTCTTCCAGTTTAAAATCATTATCTCTTGTCCTATTACTACAGGCCCTTGTAAAAAGTCTCTGTCCATCTTTCTCTTAAGCCCCCTTTAAGTATTGAAAGACTGAAATTAATGTCTCCCCGGAACCTTCTCTTCTCCAAGTTGAACAAGCCCAGCTTCCTCAGCCTGTCTTCACGGGAGTAATGCTCCAGCCCTCTGATCATTTTTTGTGGCCCTTGTCTGGACCCACTCCAACAGATTCACGTCCTTCGTGTACTAGGGGCTCCAGACCTGAATGCAATACTGCAGGTGGGATTTCACAAGGGCAGAACGGAGGGAGACAATCCCCTCCCTCTTCCTGCTGGCCACAGCTCTTTTGATGCAGCCTGGGATACAGTTGGCCTTTTGGGCAGCAAGAGCACAATGCTGACTTGTGCAGTATTTCATCTACCTAAACACCAAAGTTCTTCTCCATAGCGCTGGTCTCTATCCGTTAATCCTATCAGGTTGTACTTGTACTGGGGATTGCCCTAACCCAACTGCAGTACCTTGCACTTGGATTTGTTGAACTTTATAAGACTGATGTGGGCCCACCTTTCAAGCCTGTCCAGGTCCATCTGGGTAGCATCCCTTCCTTCTATCATATCAGCTGTACCACTCAGTCTGGTGTCGTCTGCAAACTTGCTGACAATGCACTAAATCCCAAGATGTTAATAAATATATTGAACAGTGCTTGTCCCAGTACAGATCCATGGGGGATGCTGTTCATCTCTGATTTCCATCTGGACATTGTGTCATTGACTGCAACTCCCTCGATGTGGCCATCCAGCAAGTTCCTTATCCACTGAATAGTCAACCCATCAAATTAATTTCTTTCCAATTCAGAGAAAAGAATATTGTGTGGGACCATGTCAGAGGCCTTACAGCAGTCCACATAGATGGCATTGCTTGCTCTTCTCACGTCTACTGATGTAGCTGTGGTAGGAGGCAACCAAATTGCCAGGCATGTTTTGCCCTTGAAAAGGTATGTTGATTGTCTTGAATCACCTCCCTGTCTTCCATATACCTCAGCATAGCTTTCAGGAAGAACTGTTCCATAATTTTCCTGAGCACAGTGGTGAGGCTGACTGCTCTGTAGTTCCTAGGATCTTCCTTTCTAGCTTTTTTAAAAACTGAAGTGATATTTCCTATTTTCCTGTCACTGGGGACTTCACCTCATTGCCATGATGTCAAATACGATGGAGAATGGCTTTTGGCTACAACATCATCCAGTTCCCTCTGGACCCTGGGATGCATCTCATTGGGTTACAGAGACTTACACATGTTCAGGTTCATCAGGTGATCTCAGATCCAATCTTTATGTATAGTGGGAGGAACTTGCTATCCCATTTCCTGCCTTGATGTTCAGAGTCTTGAGAGAAAAAGAAGAGAGAAATTCTGGTCCAACTCTTCAAGTTCCTATCCTTTTTCTCAGTCTTGTTGCCTGATAGACCAAGTAGAATTGGTCCCTAAGTCAATGACATTTAGGTGAATGACACTGATAAGACATTGTGATACAGAGGGATTTGCTTTAGAAGAGTATTTCTCTTTGCCCACCATAAGTATGGTGAATTTTTTTCATAGAAAGGCTTTCCATGAAATAGCTTTCCCTCCAAAAGTTCATGACTTTGCTTTGGTAACCTGTCCTTTCATTTGGGAGTGAAATATTAATCTAAGGGCTGTAACCTTTGTGCCTCTATCAGCTTCAGAGTCAGCTGGCCAAAGCAAGGAAGTAGTCCACCCCCATTTTTAAAAGATGTTTCTTCATTATTTAGGGCCTCAGCTCTAGCAAAACATAAACCAGTAAACAAAGCTGGAGCCCATGAAGATCATCTCTTACAAAAGACCTCTCTGGCCTAGCTTGGCTATCTTTCTGTGAGATAATTAAGGCAACTCTAGTACAAAAACAATGAAATGCTTTGGATTCAGATGTCAATAGGAATAGGAGTGGGAATCTGGATTTTGCTCTTAACAGCCAACGTAGTTCTTTTTTTGTTGCAGTTACTACATGTACAGTTATGTTTATGTCTGAGGAAGAGAGATGCCTTCACAGACAATACGAAAAAACCCTGTCTTTTCCCAACCTTTAACTCATGAGCTGGCATGTGCTTTATTGTAATCTGATACTTATTGTTGGAAATGTATTTTACATAATTGGCAGTGACAGCCACATAATCTGAGAGAGAAAAAAAAGTATATTGAACTGTATACTATGTATCACTGTTAATGATTTTGAGTGGCATCTATAAAGGATAATGTAGCACGTGAAAGTTATGCTTCAAGACCTACATAAAATTATTTTAGTTTTCCATTTCTAAGTTGCATTTCTTCTCACCTCGTTGTAGACCCTGGCAGTATAGATGCATACAGTGGGATCCATCACCTCAGGTTCCCTTTGCAGTCAATACGAGGAACAGGCACTTTTAGGCCATGATTCATCTGACCTATTTACATGTGTGCTGTAGGAGGAGATGAATCACTGCCTAGACTAGATCTCTGTGGAGGATAAAGAAAGCCTAAGATGGCCAGCTCAGACGTAGATGCTTATACAGATCTACAGACTGAATTTAAACTTGTGGTTTGGAACAATATTTTTCAGAGAAGAGTTAAATTTCCTAAGCCACGTTTTCTTAGCAGAATGTGTGTATGAATATATGTATATATAAAACAACCATATATAAGTATATATATAACCACATATATATGGTTGGTTTTTTTAATTTCCTGCAACAGAAACATTTACAACAATATCTTTTGAAAACTGGCCCTATATCCCCTGCTCCAAATGTTCCACCATCTGAAGATCTGCCATTTTGTCTCTCTCTGCCTCTGCCCCTCTTTCACACATACTGTCTTGTACACATGCTGTATTTCAGAGCTGGGCTTTCTGAATGTTCAGCATTAGTTCAAAATATACTCCTCTGCGAATGGTAGCCAGAGCTGCTAAACACATAGAGATAAATGAGCTGGTTTGGGTTTTTAAAAAATCAAAAGCAAAATATGCAAACAAAACCACTAAATGAACAGTTCTGATATTTGCTTCTGTTTAAAAATAACATTTTTGTTCATATTTTCTGCTAGAATCTGCTCTACTCTGCCTCCAGCCTTGGTAAGGCAGGGCATTATAGGAAGAAAGATATCGGTTTCTGGAAGACACGTAATGATGTGGAAGGAGGAGGAAGACAAACTTGGTCATCTAAGAGTGCAAGTTCCCAAGTAAAACTCCAGGAAGACAAGAGAGAGGTAAAGGTGTATTATATGTAGAAGATTAGAGTTAAAAGTGTCTGGTTTATGGGAATAAGAATTACTTCCTTCCAGGGGTGGTTATGCATGTACATGTAATACAATGTCCCAATGCATCTGAATTCACATCTAGACTGCAAATGGGCCCAAAGGTGATATTTGGGGCGGGGGGGGAGGTGGGGGGGGAAGAAGAAGAAGAAGAAGAAAAGTAAGAAAGGAGTTCACTGTTTTGCAAAGCATTGCAATGCTCAGCTGCTGCCAAGGAGTTCTCAGTGTAGCTAAAATAGTGGTAGGCAAAATACCCCTGCCATCCAGCCACTGGCACGCAGCACAGCAAACCGTTTACATGAGCACCTGGCTGATGAGTTTGCTTATGACAGATCTTCACACGCTCTCCTCTCTGTCTGTAAAGCTTTACTGACTCTTACGTTTTGCGGGGCTTTCCCCCTAAACTTGTATCTGGCATGGAAAGATGGAGTGATGCTGGCTCTTATGATAACAGGAAACTGAATTTGGGATAACCCTTTGCGGTGCAAACTTTCCAAACATTTAAGAGCTTTTCTGTGGTGATCACGAAGAAGGGCTGTCCTTCATCCAAAGTCCATTGTAGTCAATGGGAAGAGCATCTACAACTGCAAAGGTCTTTGGCAAAAGCCACAAGCGTTTGAATGCTGTCGCTGAGTAACAGGCATGGACTCAGCTCTTTAGCAGTGCAGGAGTTGCTTCATGAAGAAAGATTGCTCTTTCACCGGTCATTCCAGAACATCATTCATTAAATATAAGGCCCTACAGGAAAAACAGGCCTTCATGTTCTCCGTGCCCCCTCCTGCATCAGCTCTGACGTCAGTAGTTTCAAACCATAGATGCTAAATTAAGGCCAGTGCAGTCTAATAGGTGAGGAAGGGCAAATGCTAAAAATTCAAGGTAATGAGAAAATACCTGGCATCTGGAGCTGTCATAAGCATGAATTTACATCACTCCCCACAAAATAAATAAATTACAGCCCATGAAACATTGCTCTCCCTGGATGCAAAGCTGCTGCCAAAAATTTTTGTCTCTGTGCTTTCCCAGTGATCGTCAGCTTCTGCCAAATGCTCCGGAGAGACCTGAAGGGGGACAGGGAGACATCTACAACTGCTGGCTGCTGAAGCAGAAGGGCTGGGCTGGGATCATTTGGCTGCATCCACTCACTGCCGTTCTCGCTCTGACTGAAAGTTTTCCTCCTGGCTCTGACAGCGCCACAGCCACTTGGGGAAGCACATGACTGCCTCGGGAGACGGAGTTTCTTATTTGTGTTGCAGGCCTCCAGCAGGCATGGCACCGAGGCAATATTTACTTCAGTTTCTATAACGTCATCACAGCAGCTGCAGTTTTGGGAACTGAAGTACTGGCTGGAAGTAGAAGGAGAGGCACAAACACACCGTGCAGAAATCAGAGTGGAAAAAAGGAGAATTGGCAACCAGCCTCCTCCCCCAGAAAGCTCATTGTGTTCCTGGGTGTCAGGGGCATTGCTTGCCCAACAGATGGTTACTGCAAGGACCATCTGCAGAGAAGTGAGCCCATGGAAACTGCAGTTCAGGATAACAGCAAGACCAGATCTTTCCTGACGGGGTGCCAGCACACTTGCAGGAGTACAGCAGAAGTGGAGTGCCCTGGCCAGGTGGCTTTCTGTGCTATGTGCCTAGCAGCCTACTGCAGGAGATGAAGGAGTGTTTTGGGACTTTTGACTCTAAGATAGCATAGAGCAATGCTCATGTGCAGATAGTGAAGCTGGCTCCAAAACCTCTGCAGTCTGGTGCTGAGTCTCAGCAAGCAATCCTGGCAGTCTTGTTAGACTGAATACAACGCCGTTCTAGGCACTGAGTAGAGTCATACTGACTCTTGGTCTCCAGTGGACATCTCTGCCTCATGCCTTACAAGTGTCCTGGCTTGTGTACGGCTGCCTCACTGTGGTCTCTACCAGGAAATCTGCAGGGAGCTGGGAGGATTCTTCCTTCTCTCAGATTATTTCTCTGCTGTTTCCCTTACAGGAGTGTCATCCAAGTCTCTCCTGCCTCCTGGCAAATAAATATCCATGGCTACTCCCATATATGCAAGCAGGGCTGTCCACTACTTGGTTTTTGAACCTATATGCATATTCCTAGTAGACTTGTATCTCTGAAGAGCAGCAGCTAGCAGGTCAGTGGGCCCAAATTCTTCCCCTTATACCTCTTTTTGTCTGTTTAACTCCAGTTGTCAGTGGAGCTACATCTGAGGGAGGAGGTATCAGGCAGTCTCCAGTTACGTTAGAGCTTAGTAAAGCTGAACAAAGTTGGTCTAGTTGGTCTGTAGCTAAAATGCTTCCATTGGGTACTGCTCCTGACACAGGTTGTTAAGTGATAGACAAATTATCATGGGTAAGAGCAGAAGGTCAATTGCCCCACACAGAACTGACTGGTGTAAAACACCTTAACTCTTCTGAGTTGCACAGTTTCTCATGGTGACGATCTTGTTTGTTGGGCCAGCAATGAGCTTTCCATGCTCAGGTACCTCGCAGTCCTAAGGACTGCTGTGAGGTACCGTGCAGAGAAACTGTTGCTGTTCTCTACCTTGGAGTACTCTGAAAGCCAGCACCTCAAGTTGCAGTGCAGGCATCCTGAGATAGATTATTAAGACTGACAACTCAGTCTGTGTCACTCAGAGAATCCCTTCCAGTCTTCCACTTCGTATGTTCTTGTGCCACGAGAAGCTCTACTCTGTATCACTAAGGACTGAAACTTCAGTGCCCAAGCTGTTTCCTTAGCCCAAGAACTCTGAAATACTCCTGATGAGTGGTTCCTGATGGGAGATGGGGGAAGGTAGGCAGGGAGAGGGAGGGGGAAGCAAAGACATGCCAGCAGTGGTGGCAGATCCTTGGAGATGGTGTGGGGAGGGCTTGGCAACCCTTTCAGCACTGTCCTATTGCAACAGGAGGGAGGAGGATATACAGAAGTTACTTAAAAGCCCTCAACTTTTTCCAGGCTTCTATTAAACATCAGAAAATCTTCAAGGGAGAAGATAAAATTTAAAAAAAAAAAAAAAGACTATCTGAAAAAAGGTACCCTTGCTAACTAGAAAACTTCCTTTAGGAGCTTACTACTATTAAATAATTGCTGTTTTTTGAATTGATGTTTTCAGGATCTTTAGGAAGAAGCTGTGTTCTCAGCGATGAATATTTTCTTAGATGGATGGTGTGGCTCTTTCGTTACTACGTGCTTACACTGAAATAGATGTGAAAGCAGTTTTGACTAGCTCAAAGAGAAGTCTCTGATCAGCCTACATCTGAGATTTCCCTTAAGGTTGCTAGTGGGAAAGAAATAAGTGGATAAGTGCCTTTTTTCTTTCTTTTTTCTTCTGTCTTTCTTTCTCTCTCTTTCTCAAAAGTGGGTTCTCTGTGTGCAGGAAATAGTCCTTTAGATATTGGGTATTTGTGTGCATTGAGACAAAAAATATAGTATTTCAGTAATCATCCGCAGAATGTTGTGGGCTGTACTATTTGAGATGACTGCAATATAACTTAGACTGTCGTTTTTATTAGAGGGAGGTGGTATGCAATGTACTTCCTAGGAATATAATTTGTTATTTAGGGTGCAATAATATTGTTTTAGAGGGTGGGAAAGATGGTAATTTTCCACCTTTTTACCAGAAATTCCCAAATGTTTTTAATGCCCTGCTTCTCCTAGACAAATACTTCTGTGTTAAGCTTTCCTTTCCTCCTTCCACCCCCCTTCTTCTCTTATTCATGTGTTTTGACAAACACAAAATGCCTTACAATCCTTAGAGAGCTGTACTCCATCATTAGACTGATGTTTTCTGCCTCTCAGTTTTTATTTATGTGAATCTAAAAATGTGTAGCTCGCTGGCACCCCACACTGTTTCCGGTTTCTCCCATCTTATATGTGCCACACTGCCTTTTTCACGTGTGCTTTTTCCTTGCACTTTTTCTTTCTTACATGGTATTACAACATCTTTAATACAGGATGTCTGAACCAACGAGCACCGACAGAGAGAAGAAACGACCTCCCCTGAATGGGAGAAGAGCCCTCCCATCAAATAACTCCAATGCTGAAGAAAATGATGTCCCTGAAATGGATGCTTTTGGTCTGATACCTCGAGGATTTAATCCAAAAGGTACAGTGTAAAGTTTAAGACATACATCTGTTTTTGCTTCTAACCTTAGAGAGTGGTTTAAAGTCGAGAGTATTTTTTTCCAGTCTGATTACAGTCACAGAGTAACTTTAGGAGGACTTCCTTGAGTCTTTAAATTTGTGGGTGACTGTTCTAGGGCTGGGCTGGTTGAAAACTCCACTTTGCAGAGGCAGCAGAAGGGAGTCACTGAACATCTGGAGTGAGAGAACAAAGATATAAATACAGTTTCCTAATCAAAGTCATCAAATCATGTCATTGCCCTTGATAAAAGTGGTCCTGTCTCTGGTTGCTTTTTCTTAACTCTGGACCAGCCCCTTTCCTTGAAGCAGCTGGTAGTGAAGCGGGTCGAGACGCTGATCTGGGTTAAAAACAGGCTTTTGGTCAGGGGAAGTAGAATAGAAAGTTTAATTTAGTACTTTTTAGTTCCAGTTCGGCCTGGCTCACCTGTTGGCTTCAGGCATGGGGTGAAGGGAGCAGGAGAAGCCTCCCCTTTTATTGGGCTTTCTGGTTTATACAGCCTTAAACTGACTGTGAAGCTGCTGCAAAATGCATTTACTAGATGGTCAACTCGCTCATAAAATGACTGAGAAACTCAATAATTCACCCATGGAAAGTGTTTTAATGTTTTGGTTGGAGAGACAAAATATAATTCTGGGGCTAGGCAAATCAGAATGACTATTTTTGGAATGAATCTGAAAAGCACAGACAAGATTTAGAAGAAAATGGAAGTGGACCCTCAATGAGACACCAAGACAATGATGGTTTGTTGGGTTTTTGTTGCCTAAGATTAACAACAGAACCTGCTGCATGTAGCAACTCACAAGAGTGAGATGTGATAATACTTAGTGCTTCTGTGGAACTTTTCATCTGGAGTTGAAAGAGTGCTTAAAAAATATGGACAAGCATTAACTACTTCGTTTTACACAGTAGGAAACAAGCAAGGAGATTTTCAGTGACAAGCTCAGAGTCCTATTGGAAATCATTATTTCTGTAATCTTAATCATCTGCTTTGCCCATGTCCTCCCCTTTTATTACACACACATCTCTTTAAAAAGCATTTCTTTAAAAAATGCCTGAGCAAACCAACTGGAATGTTAAGATGGTAGGAACTTTGCTTTAACTTTTTCAGACAGCCCTGTAGTTCTGGGGCAAGTGTGAGTATTTAAATTGTCACAGGTAGTGTAATCCAGGTCCTGACTATGTATATTTTCAAATTCAGTATGCTTGCAGAAGTTGGAGATGTGTAAGGGTGCAGGATACCTTGGAAGGAATGTAGTCTGTAGCTAAAACCCATCAGTTCCTTAAGGAAGATTCCAATCAGCCTGCAGGGAGACCTCACTGAAGCCTTCCAGTACCTAAAGGGAGCCTACAAACAGGAGGGGAGCCAACTCTTTACAAGGGTAGATAATAGCAGGACAAGAAGAAATGGTTTTAAGTTGAGGAAGGGAAGATTTAGGTTGGATATTAGGGGGAAGTTCTTTACCAAGAGAGTGGTGAAGTGCTGGAACACGCTGCCCAGAAAGGTTGCAGATGTCCCATCACTGGGGGTGTTCAAGGCCAGGTTAGATGGGCCCTTGGGCAGCCTGGTCTAGTATTAGGTATGGAGGTTGGTGGGTCTGCATGCAGCAGGGGGTTGGAGCTCGATCCTGGAGGTCCATTCCAACCCAAGCCATTCTATGATTCTATGATTCTATGAAGCGCTTAGTATCAGGTTCTGAATGAGTGTGGTGCTGGTAGACAAGAGCATCCATCTCTCTTTTCTGAAGTGGAGTGAGAACAGGAATGCAAGGTCAAATGAGTTGAGGCAGAAGCTGCCTCATAAGGTGATGCTGCAGATGAGAAAACAGCCCTTGTCCAAAGCAGGAGTTTGTGTGGCCATAGGATCAACTTGACTATGGGACTGGTATGGCTGAAAAAAATAAATTTAAGTATAACAGCAAAACTCTTATTGTACAGCTGGATCAGCTCTGCTATGCAGTTCTGCTCCACAATGCTTGTAGAAGTAACATGCAAGGGTGACCTAGGTGGAGAAAAGGGAAGGGACTGTAGCAGCATTCCTGCCTCAGCACACATCAGCTGTGATTTAAGCCTGGTACACCAGCTGATGTATTTGTGTTCCCTGAACACTGTTTTGGGGTAGGATGTTTAAATCACCTGTCAGAGCATGTTAAAGGTATATGGCCAAATGCTTTCTACGCACAACTCAGATTGGCACTTGTGTTTGGAAGCTGAGCCTACCAAGAGCACTTGCAGCACTAGGGTTGAAGTGAGAGCCTTCAGGCAGAGCAGGAGCAGCAGGGTACAGCAGGGTGAACACATCTTTGCCACGGATTTCTTGCACCACCTCCTTCCTCTTCTCCTTCACACTTCCATACTTCTGGGTTGTCCAAGCCTTTTGCAATGGTTTGCGTATTTCACTTCCACATCGCCCTGAAAAAAAGTAGGCCAATGCTTTTATCCCTGCTTGTACAACTGTGGTGTTTTCTAACTTTTGGGGTAGGGTGGGACATCTGCTGTAAACATCTAAGTGTTGGTGTCTTCATCTGTGTCAGATGTTAACCAACACAGAGCTAGCCCAGGTGGAGGTGAGAATACAGTTCTTCCCAACAGGCAGTGAGTGTCTCTTCCAGGGTGCCTTTCTCAGCTCCACTGGCTGCAGCAAGCAGATCTCACTGGCCACAAGACGTTACATGTCTGGCTCACGACGTTTAGATGCCTACATTTAAAGGGCTTTGTCTTGAGCTGAATCCTGCCCTTGTTCTGTGCAGTGTAGGTGTCTACAGCTGAGCTACTCACCCTCGTTTCCCTTGACAGCCAACAGAGAGAAATAGGCATTTTTAGGGTGTGATTCATTTGACCTATTTTAGCTACTACTCTAGGATGAGGTAAACTGTGCTGAACGAGCTCTCTGCTGACACCCACTTCAACTGTGCTGAATCACAGCCACATTAGAACTGGTGGAGACCACAGGGATAGCTGCCTCCCCAGCCTGGTCAGGTGGCTGCCTGCTGCAGGCTGCTTGCAGCAGGCTTCCTTAGCAAGAAGCCTGTGTCTCTGTGTACACCTGTGCTGTGTCCTCCCCCTGGCTCTTCCTAGCCAGCTCATTTCCCCACACTGAGTTATAAGTGGGCCTGACGCATGCAGACAACTCAGTGGGAGGACACGGCCTAGGGGCTCTGCAGCCTGCAGGCTGCCCATATGCCCTCCTTTGATAAGTGTGGGGACTGCCAGGGAATCGTGCATCCCCTGCTAGCAGAGCGACCGTCACCTCCTTTAGAGTCTCCTACTGCTTGGTCTATAACCCGGAGTCCTTTCTCTCTTGTCCTCCAAGAAAACCTGATGATTGCTGGATATTTTTGGCATTGAAAAGCAGCACAAGATTTTGCTTGTTTATTTATTTCCAACCAACGTTAACATAAAATCATAGGCTGCAGAGTGGTTTGGGTTAAAAGAGCCACCCAGTTCCAACCCCATGCCGTGGGCATGGCTGCCACCACCAGCTCAGCTGCCCAGGGCCCTATCCAACCTGGCCTTGAGCCTCCAGGGATGGGGCACCACAGCTTCTCTGGGCAGCTGTGCCACTGCCTCACTGCCCTCTGAGTGAAGAACTTCTTCCTAACATCTCACCTCAATTTCCACATTACAGAGGTTTTAAGGAAACATGAGACTGCTACCTCTTGCACCATAAACCTACCGGCACTAAATAGCGAATGAGGCTGTGACAAACCATCACATAGATCTGTCTTCAAAGGAGACCCCTGATGTCCACCTATCCCTCACAAACAGACAAGCAGCAATATGTGCAGCGCTTTGACCTTTCCTTTTGATTACTTCACCCTACCCTGGTGAAGATGTTTGTGTATCCTGTTACCACGCTCACTTTTGTCCTCTCTAATTACCATTACTGTAATTAGCACAGGCTCAGTCACAGGTCATCTTCATCTGACGAGCTCAAAGAAGTTCATTTTAACACTGAGAGCAAAATGTGTTGTGTGCAGATGTGTATGACTGTTTTGACAGGAGCCTTGTAAAGTCCTGGGAAAAAATGAAGCAAAAGCCGAACTGACACCCCGGGGTGGCTGAGCTTTGTAGTTCCTTGAAGGGGTTAACTTGCAAAGGAAGGGCAGGGTCTCTTGCCTTTTGTTTCAGAACATGAGATGAAAACACAACAAATGTTCAAAAGAATTTTTATGCCTCCCTGGAAGCAGGGAGAAGCTGAGCCAAACTTACTGATGGTTAGATCTCTCACAGAGCTGTGATGTACAGCTTTTACATGGGTTGTTTCCAGCCTAAGAGACATCGGGAGAGAAAACAGCATAGGCTCTCCCCTGCTCTCTCTTTACAGCCCTCCAGGAAATTTCTGCCTTGCATAATTTAATTATGACCTTTGTCAGCATTCTTGTGAGTGAGCGTGGGTAAGTTTTGCAAGGAGGGAAGTGAAAACACTCCCTATTTCATAGAGGCACAATGAAAAATGATTTCTGGGCAAAAAGCATTTGAAGTTTCACACAAGATCCATCTCTATAACTCCAGCCAACACTAAGGCCAGTGGGGATCTACAGAAGTTGTTCCAGAAGCCTGGAGAATTGAGCAGAGAGTTACAGCAACATTGCCATGGAGTTTTACCTTGCCCAGAGCCTTCTTGCCTGCTGTGGCTTCCTGCCTGGAGGAAAAAGCAGCCTGCAGAGCTGTGTTCTGAGGTTCTATGCAATGGGTTGTGTTTAGCTCCCAGTGACTCGACGATCCGACTCATTCGCTGAGTGCATCACTCATGCTCACAGTGTACTCAGCAGCAGGCCAAATGAGCCACCATGTGAGGACACACAGCTCCGCCAGCTGCTGGAAGTGTGCTCCTCTTCCTGCCAGGCATGAGTTTGGCTCTGTAGTTGTCACTATAAAATGCAGAAATTGGCTGGTTTCTAACTGTCAGCACCTGGAACTGCAAGCTGAGAGCTGCAAATCAAGCTTTACTTCTCTGTCTCACTCTTCATGGCAATAATGGTCCTCCTGGCAGAACTTTCATGATTATCTGTCCAAGCATGAAGGAGAAAGAATGATGTCTGGTTCGTTCCTGTATGATTGCTCACTGTTAGAAGGAACTGGCTGTGAAGCTACTGAGTACGGCTTCAGTGTGCACAAGGACGGAGCTGTTGTGTGCGAAGGATTCCACTATGCGGTTTCTCAGCATGGTAGTCACATTGCTGGTGGTGGCTGCAAGTGCCTTTGGCTATCCGAGTGCCACCACACGCTGGTCATGAGCTGAGCAAGCCAAATTCTGACAGCTATAACCCTTTAGATAGCCCTGATTTGAAGGGAGAGAGGCATTTACTTTGCTTGTGCATGTTATAGATACCGACTGCTGTTTGACTATGACTTTATACTGTAATTACATACTGTAATGTCATATTGAGTTTTCATAAAAGATACTAATAGCAGTGGAGGTGTTCTGAGAAGCTGAGTCTAGACACATACAATACACCAAAGCCTTATTTAATACAAGCGTCGAAGCTCTCAGCTGAAAGCAAGATCATTAAAGCCTCTCAGGCTCTGCAGCACTTGGTAGCAATCATGCTTTACAAACACTAACGTATGTATTTAAGCATCAAAAAATCCCTGTGAATATGCATTTTACAAATGGAAGGCTGAAGAAAAGAGGCATGGAGCCACAGATGTCAAAGACCCACTGATTGTGCTCAGACCTGCAGAAAACTGATGCGAAAGGAAGGACAGAGCACAGCTCACCCTGACAGCATTCACTTTCCACCCATTAGAACCTGCCCTTTGTGTCATTGCTTTCAGCATTTGTGAGGAACCTTATGTCCTCTGCAAAAGCAGCAGGTAGACAGAGAAGTTTCAACCCATGAAGCCCTGCTCAGGCAGGAAGGTGCTAGCCCCAAACAGGTCCAACACACTCCATTGCATTTCTTGATGAGGCAATGCTGGAGAAGAGGGGGATGGGTCCTCTAACGCTGATGAGGTCAAT
>PPHD01012394.1:0-18065 GCA_002909625.1 Bambusicola thoracicus | reverse complement strand
GGAAAAAGGGTCAGCTGAAATAAGCACAAATAAGCAAGTCAGATGTCTGCGTAGCTCTGCCTTGCCTCTAACAGCCAGATAACACGGAGCAAGAAAAACTGGTCCAGTTTCTATCTTGGTCAGCACTATCTCTCTCAGCTGTTCCTACTACCACAGTCTGTTTGAGCAGGCTCATTTCTGTAGTAAATGGTTGTTTCAAATAAATAATCATATCATTTCAGGCCACTTAGAAAAATTTTCACGTCACAACTTTCTTTTATTTTTTTACCCCTGTTTTATATCACAAAACTCACTCTCTAACCCGCAAACCAGGTAGCAACGCATGGATAGCGCTCTCCTTGCTCTTTGCACACGCACACACACACATTTCCACGTACTTTTTCATTAAGAAAGGAATCTGGAGGCTGCAGCTGTAAGACAAAAGGTCTGGAAAAAGCTAACTTTGTTTTCCTGACCACAACCCCTGGGATAACTCAAGCAAAGACATCTACTGAGGAATCCACCCCGGGTTTTGCACAAAGCATGCTGGTTTTATTAGTTCCATGCGGCTCTCCAGCCTAGCTGGATATATTCATTAAAGCTGCAAGTTCTTTATCTTAATGACTCTCAGGCTTAGTGCATTAATTCAATGCTCCTGGTAACAAAGGAAGCAAGCCCTACATGAATGCCAAACCTTCCTCTTCTGCCCCTCTCCGTGTCGGCCCCCTCCCCTCACCATCATCTATCCAGCACTGAGACTCTTAGCACAAGTCCCAGTGAAACAGGTGCTGCTTGTCACACGGAAAATTAGTAGCATGTTCTTTTATTATGTGTCAGATAGCATGGAGCACTGAGAAATAACAGCAGCAAATCAGCACGCTGTTGAGAAATACACTGCAACTCCCCCCAGAGCAGCAGGGAGCCTTTCCTCTGGTGCTGCTGGGATCCACGTCCAGCACAGCACCAGCAGCCAGCACTCAAAGCCCTGGATTGCAGTGAACCACCGGCTGGAGGCCATCCCACGGCATCAAACGTCAGCACTTGGCCCATTATCAGCCCTTCTCTTTATGTTTCATCTGCACCATGAAGACCTCAGTAAGGATTAAAGGCCATTAACATGTGCTACAAATACGAGCTCTGGCCTGAAAGGGCACTTTTTTTTTTTTTTCCTTAAATGATTACAGATTTAGTTTTCTGCAGAACTTTCTGATCTAAATTTGACCTTTGGAAAGCATAACCCTCTTCTCTCACAGAAAACGCCTCCGAGGAAAGAGAGAATGCATTTCTATGGCCTCAAAATGTGTAATTCCAAGCTTCAAAGGTACATTTTTTTCAGCTGTATTTGTGAAGAAGGGATACCTCGAAGCACCCTCATGGTTCTCTATTGATTTACACTGAAGACTTTAACTACTTGAAGAGACTCAGCCTAGCGTCGCTCCGCTCACGTGCGCGTGACTTCACTGATTCCAAATCACGTATCCTGATTGTCTCTGCTGCAAATCAGATGGCAATCAAGCCAAACATCTCAGACCGTGCTATGAAACGAGTCAAGTCTTAACGAAGCACTTATATCTTATTTAATTGATGTCAGAACCATTTCTGTGGACGCGTATAATTTTTCCCAAAGAAAAGACCCTACAAATTTCATTAAACTGAAATGGCTTAAGATGCCATATGACAGGAAGCAATTTTCTGAAATAGTAGCCACTAAGCCACATTGGCAAAGTGGAAAAATGTAAGAGGAGGAAAACGATTTTTAAATTTGACATCTGGAAAACATATATTGAGGAATGCATGTTCCAGAAATACACATATATTTTTAAATCCAGACAAGTTGCGTAACAGACAATTGGTGTCTGCGTTTCCCTCTGCTAATCTCGCAGTAATTAAATCCTACCAGAGAACTACCGGCTCTGGCACAACACTTATTTATTACAAAACTGATACTGCTAGATAACTAGTTTAAACATATATTGTAACAGCTAATAAACAAATGAAACTGATCATCCCACAGAAGTCCCAGCAGAGCCCAAGCGCTGCGGAGCAGGATGTACTGCATACAAACGCCTGCCAGAATGAATGCATTAAGTCAAGCTGTTCCTGCCGTCATGTAATTGGTCTTTCGACTTTTCTAGCCTATTGCACTCCACAAGAGGTGGCTACAGGATAATAGCCTATTTTTCTCAGCAGAATCCACGATTCCATTAGTTAATGGTGGAAACTGCTACGCAGCTTGAGGATCCTGTGATCTTACACCAAATGGAAGGTAAGGCAATCAATAACTGATGTTTAAATGTTCCCGAAATCCTTACACGCTGCTACTTTGATGATTGGTCCTCTACATCATCTAACTTTTCTTAGTGCCTTTGGAGGGAGAAAACAAACTTGTATTGATGTACCAGAGAACGCCATCACGTTCTGCACTTCTACCACGCTGATAGGCTATAACTAGCAGTAGTCTTTTAGATCCACCTTTTCCATGCTGTACAATGTGAGGGTCATACTGCCAAATCAGATTCCATCTGGAGTAAAAGGAATTAAATAGCTAAAAGCCTTCTTAGACCATCAGAGGGCTACGGTTGGTTTAATTCTCCTCATCTTGACTGGTATATTCAACTTGTAATCTTTTTATTGGAACTGCCATTTCTTGAATTCTAAGATTATGTCTTAAAAAGGATTTATGTTTAATTCCTGATTACTGACTTTGGCTACTTCTGTCTGAGTTTTCCCCCCTCACACTGAAAAGTAGCTGCCTCTTGTTCCTAAGTCAAAGCAAAGTGGAAGAAATCAAAGCACGGCACAACTCAATGCCATGCAAAACCCTCAGCCCTGCCCAACGAGATCCTCACACCGTCTGCAGTTCTACCTCACCTTTCAGCACAACCCATTCTAAAATGGCAGATTATTCCCTCTAAGATAACTTGTGGTTGTTTGACAGTTTTCCCATGGTTTTTTGTTAGGAATCTGCCACCAAAACACTCGAAATGTGGATTCATTCAATCAAAGCAGGCATACTGACTGCGAATTCCATCGTGACTTTGCCTCCTGAGGGCCTTCTGTCCAATCTGTGCATGCCATGCTCATGCCACAGTTGTAGCAAAGCATCTGGGAGGTGGAGCAGCTGCAGGTTGCTCAGGTTTCCAGTTTGGAAAAGCCAAAGTGGAAAAATGATTCAACTATTTGCCTACAAAACACTTCAGAATTTTCCCCTTTTATCTTTGGAACATTTTAAACATGAATTTTCAAGACAGGGCAGAAATAACTGGTCATTTTCAGTATTGCTGAGTTTGAACAGAACAGAAAGCAGCTTCCAGCCATCCCTTATTTCTGACTAAAAAGGAACATTACGGTTCTGTGCTCCTGGGAGATGAGCACAGCGCTCTTCCTCTGCGTGTGGCTGTAGCGCTGCAAAGTAGTGGGGAAATGTGCATTGCTGTTGCTTATTTACAATAAATGGCTTTCAAGTAAAGCATTTAATCTTTTACAGCGATTGGTTTCTTTTTTTTTTCCCCCCATTGTGTCATAGAAAGAATTTGTAAATTAATCTGACCAAAAGCAAACACATCCCACAGTTCTTTCCCAGACAAAACTCCCACTGAGATCAACTGTCACTTTTATTCAGGAGAACTTTTGCCTGTGAAATAACAGCCAGAATTGGCACCCTCGGTGCATCCTACAATTTTGACTGCTGCTGAAATTGCTGCACTTTAATACCCAGGCCAAGCAGAACACATTGATTCTTACTCTTCTCATCAAAAGACAAAGAACACCATGCAGTTTTTAAAAAAATCACTGTATTAGAGCTAGTTGCCTCTGTAGGGTTTTTCTAGTCCGCAGCAGTAGGTGCCTCGCAGTGCTCACGGAAGGAGCTGTTATTTTCCTGCCCAGTCTGGGACTGAAGCAGAACAGTGAGGTGCTCGCATTAGCTCACAGGCACTGCCCAAGGCTCAATGGGACCAGGAGCAGAACTCGCATCTCCAGAATCCAATCCTGTTTCTTCCCCACAACATCTCTTTTTTTTTTTTATGTCATGTTTTGAATCATAAGTTTTATGACACAAACTATTTAAATGCCTCTTTATGTAACAAAAACCAAACCAACCAACTCAATCCCCTTCTTTTCTTTAAGCATACAAAATCTATTATCTGTCTAAGCAAGTATACTTACGAGTAGACTTCCCGTGAGTTTTCTCACAATTTGGACAATGATAGATGTCAATATCTGGCGCCTCCTCTTCTTCAACACCCACACAGCTGGAATATTTAAAGACAAATATGACATCAGCTTGAGTGCATTTCCAGGCAAGCAAGCAATTGGTAATGAAATAAACCCCTCCACCCTATCATCTGTACACTTACTATGCTGACCGCGCATGGCAATACCAAAACCAAGCTCAGGTACTGCTGTGCTGCTACAGTTAGAGCAGACGTTCTGCAGCCCACACTTGAGATGCAGTGCTGAGAAGTACCAGTCCAAAGGGTGCTATCAGGCATGTACAGACTGCTGCTGGCTACTCGGACACTCCTGCCAAGGTACACCCTATGCAAGGCTTCTGTAGGTTCCATCTCATTACAACATATGAAGACAAAAAGGAGACGCACAGATCACAGCTCTGCTGGCTGCCAAGAGGATGGGCTGTATCATGGCAGCTGCTGGAACACCCACTGAGATTATTTTGGATGGCACAACGTACGTAAGAATGCAGCGCAGCCAGTGGGCACACACTGTGGGTGCAAGCCAATGGCAGGGCACAGCACTGGGGAAAGGCAAAACTAAACTGCAAAGGAATGAAGTATCCAGGATAAGATGTTGTGCAGTCAAAGCACTGAGCAGCCAGCCAAAGAATCAAATTCTGGAGTGGCACCGTTCCCCAGGAGGAGGAAAAGCAAACAGGATTCTGCTCCTGCTTGTTCTGCTGCAGCTGCTCAGACTGAAAGGCACATTTTTGTAACGTATGAAAACTTCTGCTTCCCTGCAGCAAGCTGAGTTCTATAGGATGCAGTCCTTGTGCCACAGCTCCATCAGAGCTCAGACAGGCAAGGGACCTCAGCCCCTGCAGAAACCAGGCAGAGCACACCATGACCACAGCCACCTTGGAGTTCTCTGCCTCACACCCTGAAATGCTTCTCAGGGCTCCTCAGTCAGCAAAACACTTTAACGTTCCTCTTCTGCCAGGGAAAGTGTTCGGGCACGTACCATGGAAATTTCAGCTCTGTATACGCAGTAGCGTTCAGCCTTCCTGCACGCTGCTGGTGATGAGCACAGGAAGAGCGGAATTCATGGGCTCTAGCAGCTTGTTCTGATCCAGAGGTAGGTAACAAAATACACTGTGATCCTCTGCTTTTAACAAAGATAGGTTTGAAACCATTTTGAATTGAAGTCACGCAGCGATGCATAACTGTAAGGATCAGGATTACAAGCCACACATCTTTGCTTTTGAAAAACAGCATCCACAAAAACCCCACCAAACTGGAAAAAGCCAAAAAGGTTAAGATACGGAAATAAATCTTTTCTGTAACCATCGTAAATATTTTGTCAAAGCAAGATTCTGCCAGAAAGCTTTGCGGACAATCATCCTGTTGCAGCCACTGCTGCAAATACGGGACCCAGCCCTTCCCAAACCAAAGAGCAAAGGTGGGAACAACCAAACCTGGAGAAATTCTCCGTTTGCAACCTGCAAACGAAGCAGCAGCACTGCTGGCAAGCACCAAACTGGTTCTGAATCACCTAAAAGCAAGCGCAGATTTGGCCCATGTTTTTCGTAATAAACAGTTACTTGAAAATACACAAAATCATCAGGTCTCCTTGGGCAGACAGTGCGGAAAACAGAAGAGTAAGTTTGCAGACAGGAAAAAATCATCACAACAACACAGCCATTGGAGTCAAGTACGTACAGGCAGTGAAATTCCAGATTAAGCACTAGGAAATTTAAACAAACCCTGGCAGATTAGAACAGGCGTAACAGAATGTAGGGGATTCCTCTACCCATAAAGCTGCATCAGCTGCTTATGTCACTGGATTCAGCTTGTCAAGCTTAGTAAAGGTATGGATTAGGGTCTGTATAAGGGCTTGAAAAGTCTATATTTAGCTAAACTAAGCAGATGAGACCCTCGGGCACTGCATGGATCACTACAGAGGAGGCATGAAAAGCTCTGCAATGGGCAAAGGCTCCAGTGTGGTGGGAGCTATTGTTCTGAGAGCAAGTACAAATATTTAGCTAGAACAAAATGGAAGAGTAAAAATAACTGTCCTCAGACTCGAGTGATCCTCTAAAGGATGCAGTCTACTTTTCCAGCTACAACACGGCTTTTGAACCACGTTTGGCCATTCACAGCTGCTCACAGCCAGAAACTGCTAACTTTACTGAACTTGAAACTCAAGCACAAACATCCCAAGCAATCCAGGCTATCGAAACGCCTCAGATGATCTTTAAGTAGAAACCAATTTCAGTTTGTGCCCCTTGTCTCAAGGAATAGCGCTTGCCTTGCCAGTTGCTTCCACCAGCAGAACTCCCATGTGAATATAGGCACAAAAATAGAATTCCCGTAGTTAAAGACAGTCCCAACAGAACATTGCTGTGAGCAGAGCTAGGGACTCTTGCTGGGCTGTTGTCAGTTACACAGCAGTGATCTGTACTCAAGCTTGAGAGCACATCTGCACCTTGAGGGTGAAGGGGAACCACGAGGAGCGTGCCACCCTCAGGCAGAAGCCAGCAGGGTCCTGCAGAGGTGTCCTCTGTAACTCCCACGCGCATTTGTTCCTTGAGAAGACCAATGGTAAATATATAATCAAAACATTTCTGTAGGTGAAGAAAGCCATTTCATCAACCTCAGCAGAACGGTGCTGTCCATTCCCGCAAGCCCTGCCTCCACCCACAAACTTCAGCACAAAAGGTGCATTGTATTTTGCAACTATTTTTTTTTCGTGAGAATGCTCCACTTTGGTCCCTCCAATTTCTTTTTTTATTCAGTTCTATTTGCCTTAGAGAAATACAAACATAAAAAAAGGCTGGAGTCAAACAGTTGACCCCCTACAGCGATCAAACGGGCTTGGAGTCAGACAATGCAGGATCCCACGCAGCGTGCTGGGGAGCAGCCTCCAGCAACAGCCCCTGCTGCACTGATTCGCAAATTAATCTGTCAATACAAACCCTGGATGCACTACCATCAGCAGCAAGGAAGTGGAAAAGCTCTCAATAGCACTTCTGTGCAGTTATTCGGGTCTGCCAATGAGGTAAAAGTGGGCATAAGAGCTTCAGCAAGGGAACTGCAAACGTGGCATTGAGGCAGAGCTCACAAAAGCTGGAAACAGACGTGGGGAGCAGAGTGCCAGGGCAGCATGGCGGGTGGCACGGCTGCCATCCTGCTTGCAGTCCGTGGAGCTGGAGGGGATAAGATGAGAGCTCCTGCAATGGGAGGACGGGCAGGGAGCAGGGAGCACGCAGCAGGAGGCAGGGCTGGAGGCCTTGGGAATGACAGCAGGAGCAGAGTTCGAGTCATTTGTATCAACAGGCCTAGAATCAGTTTCAAAAAAATCTGTAAATTCCCCAAAACTGTGCGCTGACATCCTAGTAAGATCCTGTTCTGCTGCAAGAGCTGACAAACTGCATGGCGTTGCATTTAACCAGCTCAGCATTGTGTCCAGGTCTGAGGACCTCACCTCAGGAAAGATGTAGATCTTCTGGAGAGGGTCCAGAGGAGGGCCACGAAGATGCTCAGAGGGCTGGAGCACCTCTCCTGGGAAGACAGGCTGAGGGAGTTGGGCTTGTTCAGACTGGAAAAAGGAAGGCAGCCTTCCAATATTTAAAGAGAGATTACAAACAGGAGGGAAATCAACTTTTTAGATGGGTAGGTAGCGATAGGACAAGGGAAAATGGCTTTAAACTGAAAGAGGGGAGATTTAGATTAGATGTCAGGTGGCAGTTATTCACAGAGAGGGCGGTGATGTCCTGGAACAGGCTGCCCAGAGAGCTGTGGTTGCCCTGCCCCTGGACACGTTCAAGACCAGGTTGGATGTGGCCCTGGGCAGCCTGGTCTGGTACTTGATCTAGTGGCTGGCAACTCTATCCATGCAGGGGTCGGAACCTGATTATCTTTAAGGTCCCTTCCAACCCAAGCCATTCTATGATTCTCCCTCCATTGGAGCATTTACAGACCTCCCTGACAACTCAGAGTGAGCGCTATCTCCCACCACCATACCGCAATTTAGAAGTTTTGCCAGACCAAACACGTTCTTCTTGAGGAAAGCATCAGGTTCCCAAAGCAGATTTGAAGGAGAAAACTTTTAACTGGTGAAGGCTAATGAAGGAAAACACTCCCCAGATGTGCTGCAAAGAGCCTCATTCCCTGGGCACTGGCACTAACACCCATGGCCAGTGGGCGGCATGGTGCAGGGAGCAGCTCCCACCCACTGCTCCCCCAGCAAAGAACCTCCATGGCTCTTCCTAAGTGCAGTAAGGATGGAACAAGAGGTTAATTATTGCGTATCCAAGAGTATCTTGTTGGGATGATATAAAGCAACTTAATAGTTGACTTTAAAATGTTTAAATTATTTCACTCGGGTTGAAGCAGTGTAAAATTCATTTGAGAATCAGATAAAAGTGAAGCACTATTACTACTACTGCATTTTAATTTTAACAAGTAATAATGAAATGTAAAGCCTTTGATATGGTAGCTGTTTAAACCCATATATCACATTTTACAGTGATTTAAATGAGAAATAGCACAAACAGAAGCATCTGCAATCAGAGGTTAGAATCTATGTTTTTTAGTAGAACCTTTGCCCTTTGCCACTCCAAGATAAAATTGCCTGTGCTCACAATGAAGAGGGATTCGGATTTCAGCGTTCTGACAAAGCTGATGACTTTCTTAGTCAGGCAACAATAATAAAAGGTGCATACATCTGAGTTTTCATGGCATGAATGTCTATGAGGGCCTTCATTTGTAGGCTTCAATGACATGACATAAGTAATTTTGGTCTCATTTAATTAATGGGTTAAAATTATTCCATTCTAAGATGATCACGTATTATCCATTATCAAACAGAAGACGAGTACAGAAAAATATCAAAAATAAAACAACAAAAGGGTAACTTTGTGGGAAAGAACATAAAATCTAGTGATACCTAAAGAAAACTTCTGAATACAAACCAGCCATGCATTTCACCTGTTCCCAATAAGCACCAGTCACGGCACGAACTGCAAAGCAACACAAAATGAACAGTGTTTGCACAGAGAGCTGGGTTTCTAAGTGCTGCAGGATGGCACAGCTGGGAGCTGGGTTGCAGTCAGCAGTGTCATGCTGCAGCCATTCAGTCCCAGTCCCACCTCATTCCCAGCCACAGCCCCAGTCACTGGAGCAAGGAAGAGCGACCCATCCCTACATGCAGGCCCACGCAGAAGCACTGCAGATGTTACCTGTTAGCTTTCATTTCATGTCATTTATCCACTTCTTGCCGTGGAGCAGAGTGTAAGAAACTCTGCTAGAGTATTACATCTTCTTCACAAAGCAGACCTTAAAATACATGCTCTTTATCTACAAAGGAGGCCAGCGCAATCGGACCTTTTACAGATAAGGAACCTGTCACAAGCAGGACTGGGGGGATTTGCTGAGGTTTCCCAGCAGGAGCTGAGCACAGAACAGGTCTTCAGAGCTCACTGCTGGGTACAGCAGTGTCTGCCACATCTACTGCCACATGCATTGCTCAGGATTTCTAACCAGCAAACAGAACACTGGAGGAGGTGTTTAGTTTAACTTCCATCTCTATCCTTTGCCATTTCACTAGATACGTGCTGAAAATTTAAGAATTTTAACACCGGTAAAAAGAAAAATGACACTTCAACCCTTATTTCACACCGCCATGTATCTGCTTCTCCCTCTCCCCAGCAGCAGTCCAAGCCCAAATCACTTTTATCACCAGCCACAAACCTGGAAGGGCACCGCATGGATGAGTAAGTCCTTCACGCTTCAGCAGCAGCTTTTGTCTAGCTACTTCATGAACACAAATCCAGACACACAGGAACATCTTGTGCACCACGTACGTGCAACCTTTGAGGCATGAGGGATCAACAGGAAAAAGTGTAGGGTGACCTCTGCCTCATGCTTGCAGGGCAGCACAGTGCTGTTCCCTCAGGTACAAGGTATGTGCTCTGTGTCATGAGCATGGCCCCAGGTGAGGGTACCAGGACTTCAGAACACCAGGCACTGACCCACATCTACTGAAGAAAGGCTGCAGTGCCTGACAGCCCTTTAGCAACTTCCTCTTTCATGCTAAACAGCAAATGACCAGAGCCACCTGGAGACTGAGGAACACAGTTGCCCTCCCCCTCTCAGCATATCCTTGCCTCATCTCACAAGAACAGCAGAGAGTTCCTGCACAGGGTAAGGCACAGTGATGCTCTCCTAATGAGACTGCGGGGCGACTGCCCCTGCAGGCTGCTGGGAACAGCTTAAGCAAAGACCTCTCAAGATCAGTTCAGACTAGCACTACCTTTGAGTAGGGAGTACAAGCAAGAACCTTCCACATCTCTTTAGATTTAAGGAAGGGCTATTAATATTGGAAAATGGTGCTTGATCTCAGGCTCCTCCTTCTCTTCTCTCAGAAGCTGGAGGCTTCTGGTTCTGATGGGCCCAGTCCTCAGCAGACAGGGCCTGAGCCTGCAGACAGGCAGCAGGGTGCTCAGGGCCAGGCATGGGACAAAGCACCAGAGCCCAGGTGGGGCAGCTGTCACAGACCATGAGAGGTATTCATGGCATTGTTATTGGTCATAAAAGTAGTAATTAATAATTAACCTGACCTCATCCTCAACCCTTAACAACAGGGCATCTACTGGTATAACTTCTTGACGTGTAATTTAATCACGTTACACAATAATGCTCTTCTTTAACAACAAGATGTCATTTACAGGAAAGAGGACCATCCAGTTTCAGAAGCCTCCACCATCCAAAAAGAAGCATAGGCACTGCAGGAAAATCAGGACTTGTCAGCAATGGAAAGAACCACGCTTCACATTTTGATGGCTATCCGGTGCTTACGTCCCATTTGATCATGTGTTTATTACTCATTTTCATCAACATCTACCAAAGCAGTTTCAACTGCCCCCAGAAGGAAGCAGTCGCTTTGGTCACACAGCAGTTATCAGGTGGGCCCATGTTGTGACAGAGGTTTTTTGTGTCCACAACAGAGCATCCAGAACTGCAACACTTTGCGAACACAAGAGATGTTATATAAAAAAAAGAAAGAAAAAAATCAAGAAAAGGAAAAGAAAGGAGCAGTTCCAAGGGGAGCGAATCTGGTGAAACAGGCTGTGCTTTGGATTTCAGTCCCACGTTGTTCTCCTGGTGGCTGCATTACTGGGTAAACTCCGAGCAAGGCTCTCTTATGTATGCTCTCCTCTGTCTGATAAGCAAAAAGAGGAGCCCTTCGCTAAATAGAAGGATCTGTCTCATCTAATCAGCCACATATTTTTACAGAACATACAGGATTTTTTGAGACCTCAAGCCTGCTGTCAGATATGGTTAAAGCTAAGCAGTGGGTTGAAAACTCACTTTGAAGAACAGAAAGATGCACGTGTAAGTGCTACTCCACTAGAAAACCCAGAAGCAAGCAGAGGTAGGAGAAAACCAATGTGTGCTGGCTTAGGCACAACTGCAAGTGTATCATACAAGGGACTTGCTGAACAAGGGCCTAACTGAGAGGCGATCCTGCCTCCACTGGGCAGCTAGTGCTTTACGTGGTGAGGAAGTTGTGGGTTCACTCTGGGGCACTCCTGGAGCCACCAGCAGGCTGTCCTGTACAGCAGGACCCGCAGACGGCAGCACTGAGGTAGCAGGGTGCTGCTGTACAACACAGCAGCGTATGTTCTACTTGCTGTTATGACTCCCTTTAATCCCAAGTAAATTGCATAACTTCTTTGACTCAGTTTCTCCACCTATAAAACAGTATTATTAATAAGTGCCTGATAACCTCAAAGGCTAGTATAGTATAATTAACAAACGTGCTCAGTGCTTTGAAGATGGGAATCTCTGTGCAAGCGCTTGGTTGTGCGACCCACACACAAATCTTTTGTTTTAGAGCTTTGTCTCTCCTGTGTGTAAGTTCTCCCATGGGGATTTACAAACAAATCACAGAACATCCCGGGTTGGAAGGGACCCACAAGGATCATTGGGTCCAACCCCTGGCTCCACACAGGAGACTTAGAGAGGAAAGAATTCATACAAATACTGCCATTAGGCTACAAACAAGTGCACGCAGCATACACTGAGAGTACTGTGCTAATGCAGTACCTGCATTTAAATCACTCCAACAACATCCAAGCTTCTGAGTAGCTGCCACACCCATTACAGCCACAAATCCGTTTGAGTACTTGGGAACATGGCATTAAGAAAAGCCAATAGCAAATGTTATAAGATGTTTTATTCCAGCAAAGAGGCACAACTCTAGCACAGCGTTGCCATGAAGCACATGGACTATGCAAGCGCGCCATGCTGCATTTCCCTGCCCAGGAGGGCTGGGGCACAGGCATCGGCTGGGCAACGTGCCTGAGTCAGTGCCAGCCCGTTGCACAGCCCAGCACCGGCCTTCCCTCAGAGTTCCAGTGAGAAAAAGGGCATGAACTGAAGTCAGGAAGGACCCCATGTAATGCTCTCCTTTCTCATGAAACGTGGTTCTCCATCGCTCTGAAAGCATGATCATACAACCCCACCAAGCATGGAAAGAGGGGGGGAATGATATTGCAGGGGCACAGCAGTGAGATACCTCCACTTGCACTTGGTTATTTGGATGTTGTTTTGGGAGGAGAGGTGTTGCCCGCTCCTTCCGATGTTTCCAATTGTACTGGAAGTTGCTTGCCCTAATGTAGGTGGAGGAACAGGCTACATCTGCTCGTTACAGTCCAGTAATGCAATCAGGACTGAACTACACTGAGAAGCTGCTCTCACTGCTTCTCCCCTGTACCTCAGCCAGTTGTACAAGTTCTGCTGTCTTGGATAAACTTTGCTCTTTGGTTGACTGACCACATTTTGCAATTCTATTTTCAAACATGTTTGCAGTTGTGGTATGCAGCAGAGAATTGGCTCTTTGGCAGAAAGCATGGATTACTTGACCTCTATAAAACTTTGTAAAAATGAGTGAAATCAGGACCTCCCTGAAAAACAAATGTTACAGCCAACTAAGCCAGCTGCAGAACATGCTTTTTAATTGCAAATGGCTGAGGGACTTCATGGAATTAGTGGCTATTGCAGGTGCTCTCTTGGATAAGAGAGAAATCTGCCCTATTTCTGGTGTGTGAATACATTATCTCTGCAGTACATAGGCGTTAAGGCATACATCATATCTAATTGTTTATCGCAGAGTCACCGTGGAAGAAAACAAACCTAAACGCAAGTATCTCAAGCCCCAGTGATGCAAGAAACCAGGGCTTGCTGCTCTGGTTGGTCTGCTGAACTCTGGGGAGCAAACATCACAACTCGAGGTTTTACTACACGGATTGAACTTGTTTTTTCCTAGAAGGAGCACCTGGAATGGCAAGGAAAACTAAAATAAAAGTAGAGGAACAAAATGCAGACATCGAGAACTTAAATTACATTCAGAGAATCGCAGATTTTATGCAATCAACAATATCCAGATTGTTCACGCCTGAGTCACAAAACAAGTTCTAAAGCACGAAAAACAAATCATGCTCAGTAGCTGAGACTATTATTATAGGATATGTTTCTCTGAGGCGTAACAGTTTCATCTCTATTCCACTGAATGCTGTTAATGATAATCTGTCCTCGGTCGCTATTTTTGTTCGCAGGTTATTTGTTGTGGATAAGACTTCCTGCTTTTTGAACAGTTCCTATCTGATCCACTCACTGAGGTCCCCGGTGATATCTGCAACCTCAAGGCATTACAAAGGAAAGAAAAGTTTCGTTCTCTCTGCAGAGAGTTACTATTTTTACACGGTTGCATTGCTGCTATTCATAGCCACAAAATGTTAAACTGCTGCAGCAGTTCAGATGCAGAAAACCCATTTTCAGCCTCTTCCTACATTCAAAATGCTGTCAAGAGAGATTCTTACAAATGTATGGTAAGAAAATTAGGCCTTAAAATGCACTGCATGCTGTACCACTGCTTCACCATAGAAAGAAGAACAGTAGAAGGAAAACTATGTTTCTCCCCAAAATAGACAGTAAAAAAAAAAAGAGGAAAAGGATCTTGAATCAAACAGCTGAGTGAGTCTGAGATATGGGGTGTCATTCTTAAAAGCATTTCAGAAGCCATTTGGAAGCCTTCATCTGATTTTAGTCAGTGGTATTCACACCCAGAAGCCTCTGGATCCGTATGTTAGCAATGACATAAAATTATTAGTGAACAAAACACACAACATGCTCAGTTCTTACTAAACTACTGGCCTCAGCTACAAGGAGAGAAAGGGAGTTCTGCAACACAGCCAACAGACTGCACGAAAACCAACAGTTCTCCAGCTCTCGCCCCATTCCTGGCACCTCAGACCTGCGAACAGCCATTCCTGGCTTTTCTGAGAGCAAGGAAGGCCAGGGGAGCCCCTCTTACCCCAAAGCCAACTGCAAACACCACAGCAAAGACCACCGCAGAACAAGAGAAGCCCTGGGCTGCTCTCCCAAATGGGACACGCTACGTGAAGCCTGTGGCTGGCTCTTGGCAGAGGGTCGTGCCAGCCATGGAAGGAAGCCTGGTAGTTCCCAACCTGGGGCACTTTCTCCATTTCACATTCTAAAAATAGTTCCTACAGCTTTGCCTCACGTACGCTTCCCAGCAAACGCCTGACTGCAGCACAAAACAATCCTTCAAACATCTCCATTTCACCCAAGAGAGACAATTCCAGTCTCTCTAGCTTTTTATAAAACCCTTTTAAGAGCTCGGTTCTCTTTTTCACAAGCAGCTCACCTTCCTCTAAAATGTGTGGTTATGAATGGAGTGAAATGGCAGCGATGTGTTCTGGCCATAACAAGGTCCCCAGCTGACGTGTTTTCTGACATCACCCCCATCACTGTAGGGCTCCATCAGCCCGACAGCCCATGCTGCTGTTCCCAGAACACGGGCACCGCTCCACAAACAACAGCTATTCACCTCATCTACCGCATGTGGGTCAAGAGCCAGGTGCCTTATAAAGCAGCACAGGCTTGGCTTCATTTTTTCTTTGCTTTGACTGCGCATTCGGATTCAAACTATGCGCCAAATTCTGGGTCCTGTTCTCGTATTTCTGAGCTGCTCTTGGGGCACAAAGGGCTGAGAAGTTGCCTTAATTGCCCAGCTGAGAATTAAGCCAGCACAGAAGAATGCCTCGGTGCAACAGAACCAGCCTGCGTGGTCTAATTTCACATCAAGTAACACAAGTTCTCAATGATATATCAAACAACTAATTTAATTGTCTTTTCTTCACAAAAATGTTATTCTCCCAGTCAGAGTAACACAGAGTCATGATCTTTACGTATTTAATGTATAGAAAGGGGTCTGGAATCCCAATATGCTGTTACGAAAACGTTTCTTTATCTCTTAATATCATGCTTAGCTAACATAATTACTTAAAAGTGGCTTCCCAACTTTTGCCATTACGCAGAGTCCTGTATATTTTCCTGATGTCACGCCCAGAGCAAACACCTACCAGCATCAGATTTGTTTTTCTTAGATCAAAAATCTGTTAAAGATGGACAATGATTTCAACACAGTTCTGGCCTTATGCTGAGTTAGAAGTTTCTTTCTTCCTGACAACTGAAGAAACTACAAAAGATACGAACAGTCTAGCGTTTGGCCAACCAGTCTTCCAAGAAAGCAGGGGCAACTCAAAAGCTACTTTGTGTTAAAAGAGCTATCAGTGGTTCCAATAACACTGGTGCACTTGTTAAGGCACAAACACAGCTGTAAATGAAGTTTACAGTGTACTGCAGCTACTCGGTCTGGATATTCACAGTGGTACCAACATGAAGCCACGATAGTTGTAGAATGAAATTTACCAGTCTAAACAAATACTTAGCAATTATCGATGATCAACCACATTTGCATTTGACATGCTAACGCCATATTCTCCCCTAACAATCGATCCAGATTTGAAGTTCAGAACTTTACTGTATTAGCTTTGTTTCAGAATGTTTTTTCTGGTGCACCCAGGGCTTGACTGCAGCAGCTGTTTGGGATTTGAGCACAGGTCAACATGCAGTCCCCACCTCCTTTCTGGCCTTGCTATTTCCCCTTTGCATGCCAAATTCCTTCTCAGTGCAGGAGCCAGCCAACAGCGCTGTTCTCACCCAGCAATCATGAAGGCCTCCAGGAAGAGCTGAGAGAGTATTTTACAAACACCAACTTGCATAAGTATCCAATTTTCCTGGTTCTGCATTTAAACCTCCATTGTGCTTAGGAACCACAAATCTTTTTGTGATGTGTTCAGCGTCAGTGAAACTCATGAAAAAAAACAGTTCTAGAGTTATGTTAGAGACTATCCCCAGAAAAGCCAGATTTCAAGACAAGAGTTTCAACTCTTGCTTCTGTGTAGGGGCTGGAATAAAATAATGCTCTTGGGGCACATTCACAGGACACAGCGCAGCTTGTGAAAGAGCTAGAACAACACAGCTCCATCAGCAAATGCTCTGCCCGGGAATATAATCTCCTCTGGTTACTGGACTGGTTACACCAGGGCCCAACTGCCATAATGCTCCAGCTCCCGGCAGGTGGAACGGCCAGCTGCACCCAAAGTAAGCATGCACATCCTGCTCAGAAAGGAAGGGGGAAACCACAGCCTGCTTATCTCTTCAGTAAAAGTGCACCTGGCACTCTTGCAGCCGCGCTGCTTCTACTACCCGAGCTAACACAAGTGGCCTTAAGCAGCAGCACTTGGCACCACGCTCAGGGCTGGTGCTTGGCAGCAGCACCCTGCAAGCCATAATTAGCTCAGCTAGCCTCATGCAAGCTCAGACCTGCAATTCTGTTCCCTCCAGGAGCAATGACAAACTGTAAGCACTGTCCAAATAACCTCTTGTAAGCAAGTGATATCTATTTGAAATAAACCTCCCTCAACACTGACTGCGTGCCTGTGCTTCTCCTAACTGTTCCTACCCTATGCTAGTAAGAACATGAGACTCCAAGGAGCTTTCCTTGGGTAATTTGAAAGCTGCCTCCTTTCTGTTCTTCAGGCATTTCAATGAATTTAAAGTTGTTTTGATCTCTACGTCCTCAGCTGCAAACCATGGCCTGAGAGAAGGGCTTTTCAAGCAAACACTTCGCCTCTTATTTTTTGAGGGTGCACTAGGACACACCAAGCTGTTCTGGGTTACTCTTCCACAGCCTCCTCTGAAGGTACATTAGTACAGATTTGAAAAGTTCTGATAATCCAATTCTGACTGCAGAGCAGATGAACCGAAGTCATTTCTGAGAGTCCAGGATCAGAAAAAAAAAAACAGCTGTACTCCTTGAGGCAGGTAGGTTTCTAGATGTCCAGAGGTTAAACCTGTTTCTCTCCTCATAGTTCCCTACAACCCCAGTTTTTCCATCAAGAAAGAAAAAGAACAAAGTCACAGTATTTTAAAGGTAGATGGTCACGTGAGATAAATTTAACCAGTAACGTAAAGACTGTGGATGCCCCTCCAGAGAAACAGCAACCTTTATCACGAGCAGCAAGAAAGGCCATCCTTAAATACAAAACTCAGTGTCTTGTCACAAGTGTCTCCACACTCATTTCAGTATACTAACGGCCCACTAATTATTGCTTTAGTTTTCTCTGAAAACCATTATCTGAAGAAAGAAAAAAAAAAATAAGGCAAGAAGTCCACCAGTAGATCATTTTTGCTACACAGCTTATGTGGACCCTGAAGTCCTAACTTTCAATTCAGGTTACTTTCCCAATGCAACCCTCTTTGACACTAGAAAAGGTAGCAAGGAGCAGGGTCCCAGCTTTTGGTGTCATTCCCTGTCACTGAATACCTGTGCAGTTTCTTAGTTTTGTACTGGAGGAGAAGCAAAGAAGCAGAGAGATACAATCCTGCTTTTTTTCTATAAATGCAACAATAACTAGGTCATGAGCCAAGCAGAGATGTAATCTCTCTCTCTTTTGCTTTAAGCAAAACATGTAAATT
>PPHD01012393.1:1055-18066 GCA_002909625.1 Bambusicola thoracicus | reverse complement strand
AGCTACAGGTTTGCAATGGCTCCTTTGTGTATTTGTCCATTTCATATTCATGTGAATGCATCATTTCTTTCACTCGTACTGCCGTTTAACAGTTTTCTGATGCTAATCCTAAAAACTTTCTCATCTTTTATTGATCATCTGACACCTATAGCTTTTCTCATTAATCTTCAAAAATCATGCTATAAACTTAGCATATTTCAGTAAATATGCACATGTATTTCATTGCCATCACCTGTGCACACTCATTTTGTTCATTAATGACTTTGAGATACTTTTTTCATGTCTGTTCTCTTGACCTTTTAAAGACCTGCAATAACATCAGTAATTTCAAAATTTAAGATTTATTTTTCCTTACAGATCCCTGTTCTGACAAAATAATGCCATAAAGGACCTTCTATAATTTAACAGGCAAATGTAGGCAACTCAACATGGAAGTGCAGTTTGGACAATCATGTAATTTTCAAATATTTTTGGGAATCTTTCAGACTTTGGAGGCATGAGATATGTCTTCCTTGGAGACTTTTTTGTTGTTGTTTGTTTCTCATTTCGTCTCTACTGGAGAAGCAATGGAAATGGCCTTTTAATCACATTTCAGCATCTCCAAAAACAGCAAAGATTATGAATTTTTTCTGTCATCCTGGATGGCAATCATTCTGCTCTTTCCTATGGATGTACATAAAATGCCTTGAATTGGAAGCCTTAATTATTTACAGAAGAATGTTTTCTTATGAGCACAGTGGATAGAAACATCTTGGCTCTGGTGCATACTTGGATGCAATTTTCCCTCTAAAACAACAAAATTTTCTCCCTACCAAAACATTTTATATCTGTTTTCCTTGTACACTTTTTGATTCAGCTCTCCCACTGTTATTTCACTGCATTTCTTTTTTCTTTTGTATTTCTCTTCTTCTTACCAACAACAGCAACAAAAGCCCCTTTTTATGGAAGTCTGACACTGTTGCATCAGTTCAGGAATCACCGGACTGAAAGGAATCTGAGCAGTGGGAGATACACTCTCCTTGGCCAGCAACAGCACAAATGCTATCACTTCCCAAATGCAAAAACACACCAATATTCATATCAACATATCTTGCACGCATCAATCACAGGCTCTAAATCCAATTAACATCCATACCTGAACTGAGTTCTTTACCCAGTCATCAGTTCAGATGTCTTTCTAGATGTGGGTTTTCTGCAACTCAGCCCAGAGCCTAGTCATTTATCTGCATGACTTAACACATTAAAAAACACTTTATCTGATAATAAATCTGACATTAGATTCACCTTTCACTGATGCAATAAAGGCTGACAAATAAAATGGAAGTACTTCTTTCCCACATCCAGTGCAGAGAGGATAAGAGCTAACGAACTTGAAATCACAAAATAAGACTACAGGTGGAAAGCAGGAAAATGCTGCTCAAATTGAAGGTAGCAGAAGATAAAACGTTTTCTAGGACGGCTGGAAAATTTGTGGTATTGTCTTAAAAAAAAAAATTCTGCCTGGGATCTCACAGTCATAGTAATGCCTTCCTCTGAATATAGGTGTGGATTCAGCTACTACTTTTTATGGTCCTTTCTGGACATTTTCCCATCATTCCATCCCAAAGATCACCTTTTCTAACTTTGATGATGCTGAAATTGGTGTGAATGGCAGATATGATGCATACTCTGATGCATAAAACCCAGAATTACCTTTTCTTTCTAACTTGAATTTGAAATGACTGCATTTAATATTAAGCCAGTATCCAGAAGAGGTAGCTTGACCTACAGCCTGAATAATGCACAGGTTATTAATGACTGTACTGCAGACCTTGAATAGTGTAACACACAGCACTTCTGAGAGGTCTTATGGTAACATGCAGAAGCTCATCTTGTGCCTAGTGTGGTTACACCATATCTTCTTTACAATTTTCATACTAATAGAATGCTCAAAAAGAAAGCTTGAAGTGTGCAAAATGTTATTAAAATATAATTTCTGATATACTTCTCAATATAGAATACTGCTTTTTACAAAATTTCCCAATGAAAACTGTTTTTCAAATCTTGTTAATCCAAAGCAAGCAATTTAACATTTGTAACTCTTTTACTCCTTCTCCCAACTCTTCACTAGGTCTTTAGAATTTTAATAGATCCATCAGATCATAGTTTATTGAACTTGGAGGTTAAACAATTTTAACATGTTACCTTAAAAGCAGTGTTTTAATAAAAATAATGCTGCACCACTGGAATTGGCATTCTTTCCAGAGCTACTATTTAAAACTGCTTGTCTACTGAGAAAAGGTTCAATTTAGCATTTTCAGAGATTATTGAAATGGTGAGAGTATGGGGCACAATAATTCTTGGCTGCACTGTTTTAAAACAGAAAAAAATTCTAAGTGAACAAAACCACTTTTAAAGTAGGGTTAATATTAAAAAAATCAACTCAGTTTTAAAAGGGATGCACAGACTGGTATCACATTTCCTCTATGATAACACAAGATGTTTAAAATGTTTAGCATGTTGATTGACAGTGTTGAACAGGTAAATCTATAACTGTCCAGTTCATCATGCATTTTCAATGGAGGTGTACGATCTATTGTTAATATCTCAAATCAGCAGTCTTTTAAAAATAGTTTAGTTAGTTGGCTTTTTTTTGTGACAAATAAAAATATGTCTTTGAATATTGGGTGCTTGTCGGTAAGTTTCTCACAATCTATTTTAGAATTGTTTAATAAATTCCAAATAATAAATGAACACTTTGCCTAGATTTATTATACAGAGGAAAAGAATGACATGAATCTTCTTTGTAATGTAAATATATGTAAAATCCAAAATAATATTTTGAAACAACTGAACTTCCATGCAAGGTGTATTTATGGAAGAGAGTACAAAGGGATAGTAGGATGCCTGTATGTACATTTCTGACAGAAGTCATCCTGTGACACAAATTGTTTGAAAGTGTTCCTAAGATATGACCTCCTGCCTCCTACCTGTTATGCTGATGTACAAGAAAAGACGATAAATAAACAAAGGAGTCAATTGTTGAAGGATTCCTCATCTTACAGAAAACACTGACGCCTTCTGGTCCTCTAAAACGCACCATGGATAAAGTATCCCAGGACAATCACAAGAAAAATGCATCCTTCACTGTCATTAATTAGACTAGACCTTTTAATAACCTTGAACTTGCTTTCACAGTAGTCTTCCTCCAAGGTTTCAGCAAGTACATCTTACTAAGCTAGTGAATTCACTGATGTAAAACGCAGCTTTACATGTGTGAAATAAATATTTTTTATGAAAACACTGATTTTGAATATAGCACATGAAATTTGAATTTAGGCTAAAGTCACAATCTCACTAACATGAGTTTTCGTATACAACCTAACAATAAAAACGATCTCAGGTGCAGATGTACAGTTTACTCATTCTCACCCTAGCACAGACACTGACAGTCCTCTGGGGAACTCTTCTGTGATGTCTTTGTAAGCTCACCTTTTTTGCAACCTCTGAAAGTTGTTTCTTTCAATTCCATGATTACCTGCTGCTCATTTATTGTCATCCAGATTTCATCTCCCCCAAAAGTAGTTAGGCATAACAATTTTAGGCCTGAACTGCTGTTTCAGTAATCTGAAGCTCTTCTTCATGACAACAGTTCAAATCCTTATCTGTTGGCTTTTCCATACTACTTTCACTTCAACTAAGATTTCTGCCCATTTCTAGTCACAGAATCATAGAACTGTAGTCCATTTCACCTTTTCCTGTCCTATATTAATGTCTCACTACTCTAATTCAGCAAATCTTTCAAAAGTGGTTCCTCTAAAGTAGTATCCCTTCTATCACAGCTACCCTGAATCCCTTTGCTTGACTTTCCATCATTTTCCAAATAAAACTAGAGAATCAAACCAAAGAGGCGCCCCAGAAGCTGATCCTTCAGAGATCTTATTGGATTTAGTTATTTCCTTTACAATACTTTCAGATAGTCTTATATAAAAATGTGCATTCTTCTCCACGACTGTTAAACATTAGACAGATAACACAATGAGCTGTGCCTCCATGCGCTAAGACATGAATGTGGCAAGAAGCTAGAAATGGAACTGTATCTGGCCTATATTTGAGCAGACTGGTGTAGAGGAAGGTGCCCCTGCCTGTAGCAGGGGGTTGGAACTAGATGATCTTAAAATTCCCTTCCAACACAAACCATTCTATGATTCTATAATTTACCCAGATGTAAAATGGAAGAGCAAGAAAAAAGTGAATTAATACTCATTTCCCTGCTTAGGTCTTCTTCATTCGCTTTTTCTGTTGGTCCTCTACAACTGTATTGACTTTCAATTATTTTTATATTTAGAAATAAAAGGTCAAACCCTCCAATCATTACTTGATTTAACAAAGTTGAGAGCAAGGTGAATATCTTCCTAAATTAGTTCAAAGGAAACTGCTGCTCAGCAGTTTTTTCCCACTGGCAGATATTAGCATTCCTGAGGGAAATATGTACAACATGCAGAAGGAAAGTAAATGAAAAACACCTACCTAGCCGAATATAAAAAACAAACAAACAAACAAAAACCCACAGTACTCACTTTGAAAAAAAAAGTCCTGAGAATATGAAACGCACAAACAAATGAGCAAACAAAGCTCATTATAGATTAAGACTAAAAATTTATTTTTCTTTAGATAGAATGTGAATTTGATCATAAAATATTTGTTATTTTCTTTGTTGGATCAACTTTAACTTGCTTTGTGGACATTAGAATTCAAAGTTTCATCAGTGGAAGAACACTGAATATGACACAGATCTCAAAGGGGTTACAGTGACTCTAAAAAATGAAGAAACTCGGTGAAGAAATGGGCACAAAAGCAAAAGACTTTTCCAAGATTAAAAAAAAACAAAACTACAACTCTACTTTGACAGTTTCCCATGTCCTGTTGCAAGAAGACTAAAAAATTGAGGTGTGTAAACTCTCAGGGTCTGTTTTTATCCCTGAATAACTCACCTACATGTGATTTCATCCAAGTGCTAATGAATCCCCGCACACTGAGGGGGAAAATGCTTATTCACCTCTTTCAGAGGAAGTCTCATTCGATGGCAGTACACAGGTGGGAAAATAATTATAACAGGCATGTATATACACAGGTAAAATAAATAGAAAATGATTGCACATTTTTTGGAAATACATGTTATCATCTAACAAAGATTTGGATTTCCCATATGGGAAGTAGATTAAAAAGAACTGCTGTTTCTTTCTCTGTTTGATTCTGTAAAGCTATGGATTACTTGATGCAATATAAGGTATCAGTTCAGGTAAAATGGGGAGAAGAGAAGGAGTAGGGTGACGAAGACAGGAAAATAGGAAACATTTTCTGATGATTGAAATATTTAATATCTTCTTTATTTCTGACTACTAACTGAAGTAATGTTTTACCAAGGTCACTAATAATATAGAGAACATAGTGTTGCTTTCAATGAAAAAAAAATGGAGAGAAGGAAGGAAGGAAGGAAGGGTAAGGAAAAAATATTTCTTCACTTACTTATCATACTAAAATCAAGAATTTCAAGACTTCCATTATCACAGGCAGAAGCTTATTAATAATGTGTTTTCATTTCTTGGAGTTCCTTCACTGAAATAGAATTCAAAACCCATGCTGCGACACTGCAATATTGTTCACTGCAAGAAACTATTTTGTTCTGTCTCAGAGGCAATACATTTCTATGTTTAATTTTGCTCTTGGTATATATGACACTTGTTTATGTCCTTAAAGTGTCTTTTAAAGAGATTGATTTCAATGCATCTCCAGTAAATCCGGCTACAACAATTTAATTCTCTCCCTTATGCATCAAGAAAACATCTACATTTTTACTTTGGTAGCTCATATGTCTACTAGATAACGATGGACATAGTATCTAATGACAAGCAAGGAGATATATGCATATATTTATTTCATATCCTAAGTTTAGCTTTAATTATATAATTTTACTTCTAGCTTCAGATCACTCTATTAGCCTCAAGTGGTTTTTCCAGATTTACATCTACCATAAATTTTTTCTCTGAAAAATAAAATATTAGTATGTGGTTATACAAACATACAAGGGTTTGTTTGTTTGCTTGTTTGTTTGGCCTGGTGCCAATTCTTTAGGAATGAGCATAATCGGAGGTTAAACACATATGTACAGGCATGACTGTGAATTTGAACTTCTGTTTACATTTAATATGAATGTGAGGGAAGCAGGGGGTGAGTTTTCCTCCCGTTCCCACTGTGAATAACTGGGATCTTTGAAGGCAAGTCATAGATTTTCCTCCACATCTTATCAGGAAACGGTTATCCTTTCCAAAATCTAAATCACAACTTGTGCCAAATTCATCATTACCAAGTTATCCATCAACTTGAAGCAGGAAGTATAAGAGCTTGTATAATTAGAGGCCTTATTTGTTAAAGTATATAAAAATATTGTCTTAAATTAAGTATACTTAAAGCCAATTTTTTATTTATATATAATTGATGCAGTTGCTTAATAATTAGGCAAAGAGTATGAAAAATGTGGTGCAAAATACATACTGTCAAGCATAAATAACAATGTCTAATATAAATTATTATTCATACATGGTGAATGAATAGCAAAGAGCACCTCCAGAAATTTATCGTTTCAAAAAGAGGTTTGGAGAGGGTTCATAAATAATTTCAGGAATATTATCAAGAATTTTTTTTTTTTTTTTTTTTTTTTAACCTCAATAGGCTAGTGAAAATCTCAGTAAAGGGAAGTTTTGCTTGAATAGATCCATTACTGAAGAAAAGTCCCTGCATTTTAAACTGCACATTTTAATTTTCCACTACTAGATTTTATCTCCTAATATTGACAGATGTAAGGGATTTAATAAGGAAATATATTTTTTTAATTAATATTGGGAAAAGTTGTTGTAGACATAAAGTCAAGGCTATGCTAACATGCACATGCATTGGCTTTCTTCATCTTTTGTCACTCAAGCACATTTATTTAATTCTACAAATATTGTGATGTATAGATTAGAACTGTTTTGCTATCAAAACTGTTACCAATCAGTGGATACAACAAATTTATTGAAAAGTGCAGCTTTCAATGTATACCAAAACTAAAGCTGAATTGTACCATTAACAACTGATTTAAAATGGTTCTCCATGAATAATTTTTATTTTATGACTTGAGAATATTTTATCGGTTTTCACTTTTTACTCCCCTATGTTCGTTTTTGGTCATAAAACATATGAAATATAATTGCTTTTCTTATAAGATTAGTCTGATTTTCTAAAATAATTACATTTATATTCAAATTTTGTGCAGAATTTCTCTTCTTTTGGAAAAAAAACAGGTAAGAGGAAAACATTCTGTACCTATGCAAATTTTCTGTCACAAACATGAGTTCAACTTAGCCCTCCATCTATTATATATTAAATTTTCAGATACATTTATTTGCATTTGAAGTGTATGGCAATTTAAGCAACAATGCATCCGTCTATTTGGAGTACAACAGATCTTACGCCGTGCATTTAGATTCTATGACTAGTGAAAACTGGAGCCAAGGCCTACAGGAGCTGTTGCAAAGAAAGAATGGCAAGAGAGCTAAGCAACAGGTGAAATTCAATGTAAGTAAAACAGTGTAAGGCAAAGGGAGACAGTCTGCCTTGGCATGAATTATGAAGGAGCAAATGCTAACCATAACTACTGGGAAATTGATCTTGGCTTACATTAGGTAATTCCATGACTATATCACTTCTGTGCTCTATTATGTCAGAAATGTAGTTGAATTATTCTGAATAATTAGTAGAGTAATAAGGATAAAAAACACCCTTAGGAGACTTAACAAACTCAAGTTGGATCCCATAACTTATGGATACAATGCCTGGATTTCTGATCTCCACTCCAAAAAAGACATAATAGAATTGGAAATGATCCAGATCAAAAACCTGGAATGAATAAAGGCCAAAGAATTATAAAATTACAGAACTGTAGAGTTTGAAAGGGACCTCTGGAGCTCATCTAGTTCAAGCCCTCTGATGAAGCAAGTTCCCTACAGTAGGTCTTCACAGGCAGTTAATAAAGGACTTTTCAGCCTGCAAAATACATTGTTTAAATGCAATATTATGGAGCTCTATTTAAAAATACAAGTAATTTAGGAAAGATAAGTAGGAAATGATAGTTTATTATCTTTTCCAACACCAGAACTGTGGTACATCAAATAAAACTAGAAGATAGCAGCTTTGAAATAACTAGAAAGTCACAGCTTTGAAATAAAGAAGAGGTGGCTCTTCATCCTGAATGCAGTTAAGTTGGGAAATTTCTTGAAGGAGAATGAGGGAAAGCAATGGAACAAATACTCAGGAATACAGGACTTTTGTCTCACGAAATCCTTAACCTATGTATGAATGAAAATCTCATGTGAATAAATTAAGATATCATAGAGAAATATTATTATACATCTAACTTGTTTTTATATTATTACCTACCAATCTACCACTGGTTATTGCCAGAGGAAAGGCTTAGTGTATCTCTGTTTTCGGTTTGGCTGTTTTTTCATCTTGCAGATGGTCTTGTAGACATGGTGTGAGGCTGCAAGGTGGATTTATTGAACGGAGTCTCAATCAAGTATGTAGTTTTGTTACACTTTTCTCACTGCATCAGTAGGCAGCTCTTCAGCTTTCTGGCAACCTTCTTTGATACTTTCAGGCAACCTTCTTTGAATTCATACTGTCTGAAAAGGGATTAATATAAAAAAGTTTGGATTGTAATGCATTCAGGTTATCAACTTTTGAAGCTGGCTTAGTTTATTTGATTTTCTGATATCTTTGCAAGTTTGATGCAAATCATGAATGGAAAAAACTAAAACATGCAGAAATTTTTGATGGTCCATTTTCCATTCATTGCTCTGGTGAAAACTGTTAAAGTTGCTTTTCAGGTCAATGAGTTTACGCTGATGTAAGTTGGTATTACTAGACCATGAGATGTAGGTTTTTACATGTGCTGGCAAACATAAAAGAATAAGTAGTTTATAGCTTTCTTGTACATGAAAAAATCCCTTGTCTTGTACATGAAAAAATCTCAGAAATCCAAGAAAGCAATCTTCTCCTGTTAACACAGTAATTCTCAAGTTTACAAGTATTCCAGTTTTATAGACATTTGGCAAACACAAATCTTCTCAATGCTTATATGAACATAGACACTCATTCAAAGAGAGAAAAAAAATGGTCCTGTCTATTCAGTAACATACTCTGTGTGTTACAAAAAAAAAATTATGGATGATAACATGCTCTGAAGAAGTATTTTCTGTCTATAAGTCACTGGTACAAGGGCTGTTAGTATGATATGATACACTCACATACTGTAATTTGAAGTTTTTATGTGAAATCATCTATGGTTAAGTGGTTCTGCCATTTGTTCTGGAAAATATATTAGCATTTTATGTTTTGCTCAGATGACTATGTTTCTTGCTAGAATTTTAGATCACATTTTCACGGCTAAATGAAAATGAGTGTCAAGAAAACTTTTCAACTCATACCTTATAAATTCTTCTTCTTCCTGTGATGAGAAAGGGCAAGTTTTGCAGAAATCCATATTTCATAAGTCACAAAGAGTATAACAGAAATAATCTACTATTTGTTATATATAAAGGCTAAAGGTTAAGTGTAAGGTGATATAATAAAGCAACTATCTCACAAGCTGATGGATCACTAACGTCCAGAAGAAAACAGTGCAGTCTCTGTATCAGTTTTTCTGGATTTCTCTAGACTGCAACCTAGATTTGACATTAAAAAAAACAAACAAACAAAAAAAAAAAAACAACCAAACAAACAAAAAACAGTGACATTGACCAAATCACGTAACACTGGCTCAGAAAGAGCTAAGTGGTGGATTTGTCCTCTTAGGTTTTTGATCCAACTAATCTCTCAACATAGACCAAATCTCAAAGTCCTTAATTATCTCATCTTCACTGTTAGCCTGGTAAAACTCCTATTGACTTCAAATAAGGTCTGAATTTATGCTTCAGTTTTGGATCAAAGTGTATGAAACTGGAAAGTCATCAATGTCATGTATTCAACATAAAATATATGTCAATTATTTGCAGGTTTTTGTTTTGTGATTCAGCTTTTGAATAACACTCAACACATTTAGCAACTGAATGACACATTTCTATAACATTTTTGTTGATATGTAAGATTTGATTCTGACCCATTAAAACACATGAACTATGCTTTTCCCAAAAAGCTTACAATAGGTCATACTTTTTAACATTTTGCCAATTGATAAATTCCATAAACAGAACAGTATTCTAAAATTCGACACATTATAGCTATTAACAACAAAAATGCATGTTTTATGTTTGCAAGGTTATTGTTACACACTTAAAAAAAGAAAAAGACATTTTATCCCTCTGAAAAGGATGCTACTGAAGTAATACAAGCCATCATGTCTAAAATTTCCATTTATTTCCTCTATGGTTTAGTCCATTCAAAGTGCATCAGACTTAATTTATGCTGCTTGAGCTGAATGTTTAGAAATAAAAAAAATATTGTTTTCTTTCCAATTCCATATCACACTCAAGCTCACAGTGGAATGTACTTTCTGAAATTAAAAGTCTTTAATAGTACATTTTTGATTTCAGGCACTTTTCAAGAAATTGTCTGTTTTGGTAAAGAAAACACTAGGTACACATTCTGCATCATCTGATAAGCAGTATAATATCATGTTGCAAGACATAGTGGATAGACTATTTTATGGAGAAAATGTGGAGATACCTATTTTATTTCTTATTGTAGATGAGATGTATGTGCTCTGTATAGAAATATACACTCGTGGATGACTTAATAGCTAAAACAGAGCATTGCAAATGAAATAGTACTACTAATTTGCAACTTGGACATGTCAAGCAAGGGACTACCCCTTCCACCTTGTTAAATAAGTACATAGTATTTAACATTGTAACTGTCCTTGAAAATGTGCATCCTGACCTACAGTATTAAAAAATGTGAAAGCTCTGGCATGTGAATGAAGCTTTATATGTAGCTTAAAAGAAATGGATTTTCTTTGAATTTATCTTTTAGGAACCTAAAAGTAATAATTTTCTTGTGAATAAAGACTCCAAATTAAAAAGTCTTCCTGAAATTTGAGCTTAATCTTTTTCTTTGGAGTTTAGGGCAGCCGAGGACAGACCAAAAACAAAGAGATCTGCAAACAAACCACATCACTTGGTTCTATAGATATAAAGCATATCTATCAGTCTGGCAATTCATTACTTTCTGACTATTAATGACTAGAGCTAACAAGAGATGTAGAATATTATATATTGTAGTGATGTGCCTTCATCTCTTTCTTTATAGTACTAATAAGGCATTTCTTTGCTGTTGAAGGGAAGAGATTTTAATTCTTCACTCTAAAATCATGGCTATGTTCCGTAGCTGCAGATCCCAAGAATCTGATAGATCATTTGCTAGCTGTCAGCAGCAGATATTATTTATCTTTTGAATCAATCCACTAGAATATTATGACACTTCAAACAAGGTTCTGAAAAAATAAAATTTGGAAGGTCATAAACTTGGAATCAGGTTTACTACAAACTATACTAAATGATATGCACAAATCAGAACAGTCTTTAATATTCTCTTTTGCAGATTAAGTGGTTCTTTTTCATCTGCGGTTTTAAGGCACTTTTGTGGCAATTCCTGAACCTATTCAGTGTGACATAAAAGACGTTTTTTCACAGTGGTTTTTCAGCTGTAAAAATACTGTTAAGAATAGTCTGTCTGATCACTGGAGGCTGCAAGAAATATTTCAGTACTCACTATTCTACGTTTATTGTGGTAGTTAGGTACAGCAAATAAGTTCTTTTCTCAACTTTTTCAGTGTTTATTCTGGTCCTCCTCCCTTTTTCAATCTAAGGGAGGTCCAACCAGGAAGCTTCAGCATCAAGAAATGAGATTCTCTATGTCTTGAACAGAGAAAACTGAAAATCAAATCTCTGGAAATTTCATTTTGGAAAATTATGTTGGTCTTGACAAGATCTCTTCTTGTTTGTTTGTTTCTTTGGAAGCTTCCAGTCCTTGCTGAACTTCATCTTTTGGCAGTCACGCTTTGTCACATGCAACAGTGGTAGGTTCTCTCTTTCTGCTTACAAATTCCTGGGATGTGATGCATCTTCCAATTGTCTCTGCTCTCAAATTGAGATCTGTGAGATAAATCTGCTTCATACTCAGCCTGGAGAAAGACATTTCTGAAATGTTCTGCCTCAAAATTCAACTAAAAAACTTGGCTTTGATATTTTTTTCTTTAGAAAATTCAGAATAAACTCTACTGATACTTCTTTTTTGTCCCATTCTTGGATTTCAATTTGTTATTTTTTGAATGTCAATTCAAAGTACATGGATTTTGAATGATTGTGCTCTGAAAATATTCCCAAAACCAGATTATTTCTCTGTAAGTAGCTGTATATGTAATGTAAACATTAATGTAAGTGTTGTTCATCTGTGGATTCACAATACTTTGTAACTTAGTAACTTAATATTTTACAGAACATGGAACAGAGCAAATTTGATCAAACGAATCTCTGATATAGTCTGAATTTGACTTCTTTGAAGTATACTATAGATTATGCATTGCTAGGTGTAAATTTTTTTCATTTAAACAATTCAGTTTCGTTTTGCCAATACTTTGATCTTTACCTATAAGAATGCCATTACCAAGAACTCTAATTATCACTTATCAATGTAACATCATGACATCTACCAAAACTTATTCTTTCCCATACAACCATTTGTGCTTTTCCTCACTTAAAAGTCTTCAGTTGCATCAGCCAGCTGTCAGACGCTGCTGATCACTAAAGCAGCTTCCACTATCAAGTGTATCAAAAGTCTCGATTACAAAAGAGGGAAGAGCAGCTCTCACTCACAGACTTCGCGGTCTCCATGACAATAGGCAGCGCTGCCCAGAGTAAGGTCACGTTTCCACAGTTAGCCAACCTGCAGGGAATGGTGCTGCTTTAATTGTGAGTTGTAGCTGATGCTCGCTTTCCTTTTCAGGAAAAAAAAAAAAAAAAAAAAAAAAAGCTGGACTTGCTAGCTTCCTAGCTCTGAAATTGAGACAGCCCTGTGTGTGTGCATCCAGAAAAGGCACTTCGGAAAAAAAATTATATATATAGACATAAATACACTCCAACATATCTATCTCAGCGCTAGCTACTCTCATTTGTAGTAAAAAGACAACAATTCCTAAACCTTTCTTATCGTCTCATTCACACCTGGCTTGGCCTTCTTTTATCTTTCATTATCTTGAAGATAAAGGAGCCATCTCCTGCTTTGAAACAAGCAGAGTACTTTCTCTGGAGGAATAATCTGACTTATGCAGACATTCAAGTTTTATTAAACAAAATGCTGTTCTAATTGCTTTGTTTATGTAACAAACAATTTAGTTTAGAATTGTGTATTCTTATATGTTTAGCAGGAAAGGTCGGAAAATGTTCTCCCTTTGCATGTATTTCCTTCTAAATTTTTGATTAAAGAAACACTTTATAGTCAAATTTAAAACAATGTAGTGTACAAGAGAAACTCATGAATCATTATTGAAGTACACGTTCTTCTGAAAAGCTTATTCCTATTTGACCAGCCTTTTTACTTCATAGACTGTTTTATGAATGACAGGAGACATGAGACCACTGTTTCTGTCAGAAAAATCCTGTGTTCAAACATTTCCCACCAAAACCTACAGGTACTCTTCTGTTTAATTATACCTTGTTCTTTCTTGTGTTCAGCTATATTTTTCACCACAGCTGGAGAAAAGTATACTTCCCACTTCTCAAAGTGCTTTGTCAACTATCTGCTTGACAAGCTAGCAAACACACCAGTCATAGCAAATGATGAATTACAACGTTTGACTAATAAATGATAATTTTCAGTAAGCTCAGTGGAATTCACATTGGAGATGATAATTTTGCATTCATGCTCCTTTAAATATAAGAATCCAAATACTCAGAAAAATGCAACTAGCAAAACAAACATCACTCTGTTGTTCTCCTTTAAGAAAAAGACATTAGTATAATTTCTTTCTCTTTTAGGTTTTTATTAATAATTTATATACAATCTTACAGTCTATAAAAGTGGAAAAATCATATTTAATTCAGTTTGTCTCTTCAGGTAAATTTTCTGCCAAATAAGTAGTTTTAGAAGGAACAGCAGTCAAGTAATTAAAAAGTATGTACATAATATGAAATGTCAGACTTGAAAAATATTACTTTTGATTTATTTGTAAGTAATGGGCAATTCTGCATGCTTGTTGTCATCTTTTAATTTATCTTAAAAAATGCAATACCCCATGTTTGCCCCATCAGGGTGTTCTTATTATTTCACATTTTGCACAGGAAAGTTGTGTCTCATCATCTGTTCCCTTGTCTTGTTCCAATTTTGTGCTAGAACTGGTCTTTCATCAAAATCACTCCTGTAATATTTTGGCTTTGAACCAATTCTTTTTCACCTTGTACTCCTGAAACAGCCCACATGTGATAATCTTTCTAAATTTCAGTTTCATTACCATCAGTTATTGTTTTCAGCATGAGTGTACTCACAAGACAGATGACCATGTTAATATGATGTAAGCTTGCTAGTCTGGAAACTGTGATGTGGCATAGACAAATGACTGCTGTTTCCATTTCATACTGCACAGAATTAATGTTTACTTCTTTCTGTATGGCGCCTGGCAAAAAAAGAACCTCTGTTGTTCAAGGAACCAGGATCTACCTCTGACGTAATACAACACATGGGTGTCCAACCTTTTGGCTCACCTGGGCTGCACTGAGTAAATAGGAATCATCTAGAGCCACATATTCAAATGTTGCTCCAAAAGTAATGCCTCCCAATTATTTCCATGGCAATGACAATAGATACAAAGAGCACAATAACACAACTTGATTGAGCAAATTCCCAGCTACAAAACACTCTTTTCAAACATACTCACCACCATTAGCTTTGCTTTTTCACCGGTGATGGACAACAGTGTGCATGCTGTGCTCATAACCATCTGCACCAGAAGAGATGGCCTACTGTTGCTATCGCCACTGCTGAAACTTACCACTCACCCCTCACTGTGCTCACATACACTGTTTGGTCTCCATAAATACTCAGTAAGTAAATGTCAGCAGGAGGCATTATTTCTGTATGGAGGAATTCAATTCCACACCTTTGCTTCATAAACACTTCCATATTATGTGCCACTATAATGCCCCTCTGCTACCATCTGTTGCATGGCAACAAAATATAATGGAATATTGGTACTGTACTGGAATATATGTACTGCCAAAAAAGTGATGACATTAATAACAGGTGGTTATAAAACGAGGGGTAAGAGAGGGATTATAAAAGTCTGGTGGATGGACATGATCCAGTTTTGGATTGCAACTCTATACATTCCATTTCCATTCACAACTGATGTATTTATGTTGACTGAAAATGGAGTTGCAAATAAATAAACTGATGACTGAAATCTATTCTCAAATTAATTTATCACAATAGAAAACATGGCTGCGTATTTCTTGCTGTTTGCAGGATTTAATTTAGCCAGCGTATCAAAAATGCATAGAATTATTGCGATGACTTAGTGCTGCACTACACCCCACGCCCTGGTTTCAGCCCAGATAGGGCTAACAGTGCAATGATGTTCAGTTGGTGCTGTGTGATGGTTGTGCTCCTGGGATCAAAGCCGGTTGAGAAGAGCCATCAATATGAAGGCACAGAACATGGTCTGGGTCGCATTGTGATTTGTGCTGGGCCACATGCAGCCTGCAGGCCACAGGTTGAACATGCTTGTTATAAAGGAAACACAAATAATACAGTAGATTAATTGCAGATATCTCTGCAAGTTAAAGTGTCAGCTTCTGTAATCCTTAGTTGGAGAGGATAATGCCATAATGACAGATTGATTCATTTATGTCACATAATACCGATGAAGAATTGAAGCCAATTCTTGGAAACTTATTCCCAAGAAGCATGTCTCCAAAAAGATACACACTGCAAATATGCTGAAAAGAGTAACTAATTAGCAGATAAGTTGCTTCCACTGAGCAGAATGAGTATTAATCACATGTTGCAACTGGGTCAAATCCACATCCAACAGCCCTGCTTTGCTGTTGTTATAGAGGTTGCTTGTCACTTCTCTCACGGGACATGAATGTATTTTATTTAATCACATTATAATTTAAAGTGTTTTTTTTGTTTGTTTGTTTGTTTTTGTTTTGTTTTGTTTATTTTTGTTCTGGAAAGACAAGCTGCAGTTCTATAAATAATACTGAATCTATTGCAGTTCCAAATTAGCCAGTCATATATATATAAAATTGGAATCAAAGTATTTTCCTGTTAAATGAACCACATCAGCCAACAGAGACTTTATGTTTTGTTTATGTATTTATCATGACTTTGCGTCAGCTGCAGTATGAGTGAAGTTGTTGTGGAGCATTGTGATCATTTTAGATAACAGGAAATAGATTTTTACAGATGGCTCCTGACTACATAAGACCACTCCACATGGCTGCTCTGAAGATAAGAATTGATTACACCTAGTACTTGGTCTTGTAGTCGGCAAAGCATCCCACAAAAGGAACCTTCCATCCCTAATAAGGGAAAAAGACCAGAGAGTTCAACTAAAGGACACACTGAGATGACCACGGGGGATCCCAGGACCACCACCAAAAACAAAGGCGGAGACATGTGCAAGGAGGAGGATCCCTATGTTAATTATTTCAGAGGAAGTACTGAATTTCTATATACTGTCTGGGAAAACCTTTACATGTGTAACACAAGTAATGTATATATGCTGAAGATGTTTTGTGCCAGGCATGTATGATTAGGTGGAGTGATCCCTCTGTGCATCCAGTATAATAGTAAAAGAATACCTGCTTCTTAGCACCAGATTGGTCTTAAGGAGTTATCATTAAGATATCCTTAAAAACTGGCATTTTTGTCTGACAATATGTGATTTGTTAGACAATCTGTTGGCACAAAATTAATCCATCAAAATTTTTGAACT
>PPHD01012392.1:4562-18067 GCA_002909625.1 Bambusicola thoracicus | reverse complement strand
AAAAAAAAAAAAAAAAAAAAAAAAAAAAAGATTTCAGGATGATTTTTGGTTTCACTGGGTAATTATGCTAATAGAAACAAATAATAATAATAATAATAAAAAGATACAAGAAACACTGCTAAAATCTACACTGAAGTCAGTCAGTATCCAAGGATCTGTGGTGACTAGCTATCATTCTATGGGATTTTTTCCCATGGATTGCTATCCCATGTATCCCATGCCAAACTTCCCATGCCCACTTAAGCAGTACACAGTTGTATCTGCAGTTGATCAGAGGTAGTCACGCATTTGTTAAAGGCTATTGTGATGTGCAAAACTTGCCCACAGATCCCTTCTTAAATTTTGTTCTCCTTTTGCTATTATAAATCTGGATTTATCCCTCTGATGTGAATTTTAATGGAATTTCTTTTCAGCGTATGTAAGTTTTCAGATTTTGTAGCTGAGAGGAAAATTGATCTTTCTAGTTTGTTGTTTTTCTTTTCCTGTTAACTATCAACTATGTCTTGCCTAAATTAAAGAACCTTTTAAGATACCTTTATTTCGGTGCCATCAGCATTAAGAACTGCTGGATTCCTATGGCCTGCATTTTGCTACAGGAGCGCTTGCTAAATCAAGGACCCCATGACATCAAATTCTCTAAAATTATATTGCAGGCTTTTGAAATCTGCAGCTTTTTTATGGTTTATTCTGAATAGAACTATAGGCAGAAATACACTTTGTGGCATACCACAAGTGAAGTGTTATGGAAGGAGAGAGGAACAGAAATTGAGCATGGTATTACTGTTCCAAACTGCATTAAAGGAGCTTTTGAGTACACTTACCTGGCTTGAATACTTTGTTAAAATCCTAGTGGTTCATTAGCATGGATGTTTGTCCACTGCCACTGATCACTGAGGTGGCATTAGTGAGTACTATACCCAGATCTGAAACTGGCCATTGACAGAGATCAGACATTTTTCATCTCCTTTTCCAGAGCCCTGAAGGAAAGGAAGCAATAAGAAGGAAACTGCTGGTTTAGAAATCCATGAAAACAATCTTTGACTGTACGAACAAGTGAGCACACTGCATACATTGTGGTGCAATCACCATGACAGAAATTGTTTTCATACAGTAAATGGTACACATACTCCTTTACTGACCAGCATGTGAGGAATTTCAGAGCTCACAGAGCTCTGTGTGCCAGCTCTAACAGGGGCATTTTATGCTTCACTGCTTCTATATTGATTTTGCTGACTCAATGCCATCTCAGATTCTGCTGGTCTTTTCCACTGAAAAGGGATGACTGATTTTTTAATACTCTGATGAAATTGTGTGAAAGTATACAAAACTACTTGATTGATTGCACAACATATTGTCCGAGAATCTACTTTTTGGCAAGGATACCTGTCTCTTGGTCTCTGTCAACTGAGAGAGATCAGTCTCTTCCTGACTCTTGCTGTTTTCCTCTTCCCTGTCTGTCAAATGAGTCATAAGCACAAACAGTTTTTACCTCGCTTAACTGAGGCTTCTTCTTTTTCAAATTTGGTATTTCAGAAATTATCTATAAAAATAATTACAAAGCTATCTGCTGAATGCAATGAGCGCTAGTAAGATCCTAAAATCCAAGTGCTATGACAAGACTTATATTTCTAGGCAGAAATGAAAGTCTATGTAAAGACTTGCTGTGGAAAATTTGTCTTATATTCATGGATGTAAGCTTATTTTTGTTGAATTAAAACCAGAGTGCCATATGCACAGATCAGAGATGCAAAATGCTATTTTAACTCTCTTTTTAGAGCTTTTGCACAGAGTATGATAGAGGTGCAAGCTGTTAACCACTATGTTTAAGTTTATGAGTTTACAAAACATATTCATCAAAGTTCTATGACAATGTCAATTATCTAAAAAAAGCTTTTGTTTTGTAACATTTAAAAATTATATACAAAAGCACGAAAAAACTCAGTCAAAGTATATCTACCAGAAAACATTAATGAAGTCCCCCTTCCACATTAGCGAGGACCTAAAAAAGAATCCTATATAGTGTTTGGATCTTTTTAGCTCTCAGAAATAAAAAACAGAAGGGTAGAAGCAAGCTGTCTAAAGGGATGGCAGTATCAGTCAGACACTAGTTTTACACTATCTTGTTTTAGTTGCAACCATACTGTTGTTTGAGTCAGTGTTCTGGTTAACTTTTTTCTCATCTTTGCTTTAAATTCCTGTTTCTGATACTCATTTAAAGCTGAACAAAGAGTTTGCAGTGTTTATTTTGATTCCTTACATGACACAGTATTTCTAAAATTCTATTTAAGTTGCTTCTTCTTACTCCTCAAAACTATTGGCCTGACTTTTCAAACAATTAAACGTAGTCAGGAAAGATTCTGAGAAATGTGGTTCCTTTTTAATAGCATGGATACAATAGAGCATGTATTAACATGAGCATTTGACTGTGGAATGGACCCAGTAACCCCCTGGCTTGTGTGTTTATAGACATTAGATTTAATGGCCCATTATGACAAAAGAGAGATAGTAAAATCTTACTGCTAGTATTCCCACCTATCTGCTCAGTCATTTATAGTCAGCAGAGGGCTAGAAGTTAAAGGTTAGGAGAGTTAGAAAATGTGCCGTTCTGCTAAGGAGGCTAAGAATGCAGGGAGTGGGCTGCCCCAGGACCTGAGGCCATGGCTGATTTTCTGGTGTTGTTGCTGGCCCAGTCTAAGTTCATGCAAAATCCAAAGCTTTCAGAATGAAATATTCTCTTTTCTTAATGTCAAAACAAATGCACACATGATCCACTGGAGACTCTGCATATATTCCCCTTTGTTGTTTTACCAGGTGTGTTTACTAGAGAAAGAGACCCATTTTTGTTTGATCAGCTCTTTCCTGGCAGGTTGTTAAATCTTAGGGAAGCACTTCCAGCAAACTGGTTACTTACCACTGTGTTGAAGCTCCTGTTACTGCAAAATACATTTTAGCGTCTGGGTACTGCCACTGCCAAGCATGTGCAGCTGCCTTGGAGATCAGCTCAGGTTTTGGCTCTGGAAACTAGAGCATATCAAAAGTAAGGACCAAAACAAAACAAAACAACAAAAAAAGCACTGTCAGCAAGGCTAGTAACAGAATTACTGACCAATGAGTATTCACACTGCAGAGTAGAAAAGTGTCCATTATATGTTTTGTTTCCCCGGTGGAAGCTGTCTTCAAATCCAATCCATTTATTTAATCTGTAGAAGTCCAGAATTAGCAGAGGTGAGCTTCTTCATGTAAGCATAAAGGTGATCTCATTTCTTCTATCCCAACACCCTGATAAAATGATGAAGGTTGTAGAGGAAAAATAAGGTTGCTTAAATATACTTTTACAATATTTCCTGTTGGTTCAGTCACAGTCTTAACTAGCTCCCTGTAGAAGTGTCACCAGACTGGCTTCACCTGTGGCATATATAATGCTTTCTGTATCTCTCTGCCTCTCTTTCTCATGAGAATTTAATAGCCAAAAATAAGGGAACAATATGATTTTCTCTGGTCGCTTCTGATACATCCTTTCTGTGCGAGTTGAGGAAGACTGATGAGATATCTGTTTCTGTGAATAAAGGACAGAAGAGGCTTTTTGTGTGTTCTTTAATCATACTCATCTGTTTAGCTTACTACAAACTACAATACTGGTGATTTGCGTGCTCTTCTGAATGTATGCACAAGTTGATTCCTGCTCTTGTGCTAAACAGCTAAGCATTTGTCACACTTGTTGTTATGAAACTCAGAGTGAAGCAGCTCTGGCCACTGTCTTACATAAACTCTGAGCATATTACAATGGACAGCTGCCACTGCAGTGTTTGTAGTAGCAAGATTTCCTTTCTGCCCTACTTTTCTGTTGCACGCATTGGGCCAGACCTCTGGAGCATTAGATCAGTTAATGTCATTCCCATGCCACAAAGCTGCCCTGTCTCCAGCAGTCAAGGAAGGATCCTTTCAGCCTGGGGGAATCCACAAGTGACTTACAAATACAGTATAACTCTACTGTCAACTTTTCTTGCTGGAGCCAGCATAGATGATGTACTCAGTGCACTCTCAGCTCCTATGAGCAGAAACCAGGGTTAATAGTCTCTAGGCTTCTTCAAATGGTGGGATCTGTGTAATCTGTGTGTTCTAGCACACCAGATTAGTGTACTCTCAGATGCTATGCTGAACATATCTTGGCCATAATTGTCTGGGACAATAAAGGGAGGTAGGATTTGTCAACAGGCGGTGTCAGTAGTTATTAAAGGAATAACATGGGATAAAATAAAAAAATGTTATATGCAATGTGAAGTATTATACAAAAGTCTTTAGCAGAGCTGGATACAATTATGTTAAAAACAGCAACAAAAAGATGTGCCTGTGAAGATTTTATTGGAGGGAGAGAGGATGAGAATGGGAAATACCTAGTTGTGGATTTGTACCTGGGTCTAGGAAGACATCTAGGACTACAAAGGTCTGTGATCAGACTCTGTGTTCTGATCTCCGAAGTCAGTGCCTCTTTCTCTTCCCCCTTAGTGCTGTTCCAGATAGCACATATATCAAGAGCTGAGTATTTCAGACAGTATTTTAGAGAAAATATAAATTACTTATCATAGAGAGCATAATTTTCTTCCTATAGCTTCTGCTCTGTAATCACTGTTTGACAAGCATCAGGTTAAATTACCCCCATGTTTACCTGAGTCAAAATTTCCTGCTCTCTAGCTCCTTGCAGGATGGGCAAAGGAGCACATTACATATATATTTATTATCATACTGTAACATATGGTAAGATGCAAGAGATGTCATTTATTCTGTAGGAGAGTGAGAGTCTAACTGGCATGCTGTGAGTAGTTTGCTTGAGTTGCTGGAGATATGAGCCAGCAGTGTGCCCTGGCAACCAACAGGGCAAGCCGTATTCTGGAGTACATTAAGCATAGCACAGACAACAGGCCAAAAGAGGTAATTCTCCCACCATATTTAACATTAATGAGTCCACAGGTGGAGTAAAGTCATAGAATCATAGAATCACTAAGCTTGGAAAAGACGCACAGGATCATCCAGTCCAACCATTCGCCCTTCACCAATGGTTCTCGCTAAACCATGTCCCTCAACACAACATCCAAACGCTCTTTGAACACCACCAGGCTCGGTGACTCCACTACCTCCCTGGGCAGCTCATTCCAGTGCCTGACCACCCTTTCAGGGAAAAGTGTGCAATTTTGGACTCTACAATTTTAGAAGGATGTTAAGCTACCTGAACATACCCAGAGTATGACAGCAAAGCTCGTAAAAGGGCTGGAAGTCATGTCCTGTGCAGAGCAGCTAAGGGCATTGGGTTTGTTTAGCTTAGAATAAAAGAGGTTGAAGGGTGACCTCATTGCTCTCTACAGCTTCTTGAGAAGGGGAAGGAGAGGAGAATTATTGATATTTTCTTCCTGCTATCTAAAGACAGGATGCATGACGATGGCTCAAAGCTGCATCAGAGGACGTTCAGGCTAGACAATAAGAAAAACATCTTTAACATGAGGATAATTAAACTCTGGAACAGGCTTTCCAGAGATTTGCTTGATGCCTGCCTGTGTTTAAGAGGCATTTTGATAATGCTATTAATTAGAACAATATGCATTTGCCAAGCTTTTGTCTTCTTTCTCCCCTTCACATGAAATGCATATTTTATTGAATTATCTGACCCAGACCTGTAGACCTCCATCAGAATATCATCAAGCTTGCACATTTGGACTGGTGTGGGGCTAGCAGCCTTTTTGTAATTGAGAATTCCAGTTACTGCAGTTGTAATTTACATGGTAATTTGCATGTAGAGAGCTGCCCACCCTGAATGAATCAAACACTAATGTCAGCTCTGGAGGACTGTGCCACAGGGGATCAGAGAGGGGGATACTGATGAGGGTGCCTAAGCAGGAAAATTGCTTTCACCAGGCTCCTCTGCACAGGACAGAGAGCATAAAGTGTGAAATCACCCAGCAGAGCAGTGAAAGGATATGGTTTGCTTCCCAAGGGATTCCTGTTTGACAGAAAGGAAGAAAACAATAGAGGTAGAGAGGATGTATACCAAAGGTGGACTGGAGGGCAACTAATCTGAAGTACATCCTCAAGGATGAGACAAGAAAGGTAAGGAAAGTGTGCAGGTGATCAGTCACATTCTGTCTCGGTCTCCTCCATGAGTGCTATTTTGTTCAAAGAGTGCCTGTGTTAAGAACCTCCCCCCCATAACACTAACCATATGTGCTCGTGTATGTCCTGAGCTGCTGATGGGTGTCCAGAAATTTGCAACTTGGCAAAAAGAGGCAGTCTCTTTGGGTGGGTGAACAGGATTTTGCTGCCCAGACTGATGTGTTATCCCACTTGTGAAAAATACCCTCAAGAGTTTGCCTTACAAATCAAAGAAAGAGACTGTTTTGTAGTATACCCATATGACGAAAGTTTAAGAGTACACTGATCCAATGTTTTGTGACCTAAATGTAAGGTCTCAAAACTAGATACTCACCCGCCTGTTATCTTGGCCATGGAAGCCAGTTGGCTCTGCTATTTTTATCCTGGCACATCTACACAAGCAGGGATCTGATTTAGACATTATAATCAGAAAGATTTGAGACAGAAATAAGGTGTTAAAATCAGACATACAAGACAACCATGAAAAAAAATTAACAGGATGCTTCATGTAAAGCTGAAAGTTTGAAAATTCTGACTTTTCTGAGAAAATATTATTTTCCTTTCTGTGAATCTGTAGCAGATCAAATCTCCCAGAGATGTATTGTTTTGCCTATGTATTTTTTTTCCACACATATATAAGTGATCCATGGTTCAAAACATCTGAACCTTCAAGTACAGCACTGCCTTCACATTTTCTGGTTACAATATCAATACTGTTTATTTGACAAGTCAGACACATTCTGCTTATGGCACTCTAAGTGTCCCAGTTGCAGCTTCGTATTCGTGTTTGGAAGCCCTGCTGAAGTTATCCCCAAAGACCCCCAAATCACTGCGCTCACATGCAGACATATGGTGCTCCCTGGAAGGTGCCTATTCTTTGACGTGAATGTAGGATGTGATCACACGGCTCTTTTTCCAGCTTCAAGGTTAAGTCTGACTGCTTTTTTCAGAACCTGCAGCTTAGCTTACAACCCAATGAGTTGTTTGCGAGGATGAACTGCAAATCAATTTCATGAAGTAATCAGAACTGGAAAAAAAGAAAGAAATCTGCTGTGTCCTATTTGTTTTTTTTTCTTTTTCTTTCTTTCTTTTTCCCCTGAGGTTGCTGTGTATAAAGTGTCTTTTTATTCCCTCTCCCTCACAATTGCATGATTTCAGCAGACAAGATGACAGTGCAGCCTTGAATGTTAGGAGGGGCCATTAAAGTTCAGTTGCTGGGCAAGAGGGGAAAGGAAATTTCATAAATCATTTTTGTGAAGAGATTAATGTTCATGTGACTTCCTTTCCCTGATATCTATGAATAAGTGGGTGCTTATAGACGGTGCCCTGTTCAGCAAGGTTGAGGACAACCATGATGACAGATGACCAGAGCATTAAACATCTCTAAACCTTGATGACTGATTTCTCTCTAGCACCTGGTAGTACCAAACTTTCTGGTGCCAGAAATCAAAACCACAGGCTTGTCTTCTGCTTTTTGTCAAAACATCTACTTCACTAGCATAGAAGGATATTGTATGAGGGAGCACAAGCTTTGTGCCTTATGGCTAGGTGATGATTAGACTGGCTACACAATTACAGGAAGGCAAAAAGCTGTGAGAACCTCTCAGGAGTACTAAGTGCTTTCCCAATTCCTTTTAAGTTTGCTTGTAAAGACAGCATTGCCCATCCACTTATAACCTGGATTAAATTTGACAAGATTTCTCCATTATTACTTCTGTTTTTGACAGCTGAAAGAAGTTTACATCATTTGTTGGATTTGTCAAAGTATATGTATGAACTTGAATCTTGAGTGGCAACATAGTGTGACTGTGTTATATAAAAATAACTCACTGGTATGTATTTAGATATATAGAGCCAGTCATGCACTATGTATACCTGAGATAATTTAAATACCATTCAGGACAGGCTTAGGTAACCCAAAGGAGGTTTCGTAATCATACATGTTTCTTCCCTTCCTCTTTGTCCCAGTTTGAACTCTACGTTTCTCTCCTATTTCATTTCAACAATTTCCCAGTTTTTCTGACCACGAATGCTTCCTGACTGGATTTTGTTACCTCAGGAAATACTTCAGAGTGGTCAGAATTAATAAATATCTCTGTGGGACTTGTTGAATGTGTGACTTTTGTGACAGGCTGTAAGGTGTCAATACTGGATGGCTCAAGTCTCCAGCAAGAGCCCCTGGGGTAGAAGAACTGGGAGAGCATGCAAGTGTTTCTTCCTGTAGGTTCCCACAGAAAGGGTATACAAAGAATTTTCCTAAATCTCATGTTTCTACCTCTGTTCTTACTTGTAACTTACTTACTGTCTTGGCCTTTTAATCGATAGCTGAGAAAAGTGGCTTTGGAAATAAACTTGATGGGAAATGAGCAGTTCAATTCAGAAAGTAGTGGCATTATAGCCCTCTTAGTAATACACATATTGGTATTACCATTAGATTAGTATATGATTTCAGATTATTTAAAAGGCTCTCTTCATATTGCTTTCTTTTTCCCATACCACAGCTAGTTATTATAGCATATCTATTTGCTTTATGAAGCTAAGAACACAAACTAAAGCTCTAATTGAAAACTCTAAGTACTTTTATCACTCATCGGGTAAGCAAAATTAATAAATAAAAAGGTAGTACCTTTTTCAAACATAGAATGGAGAGAAAAGTATAACAATGAATCTGCCACAAGTTCCAGGTGACTGCTTGCATTCAGGTCTTATTATTCAGAGAGATCAAATACTTTGCATACTGTTCCAACTAGTCTAGCTCATAGGTTTATAGAAAGCATCATAAATCAAATAACAATGATAAAGGTATAAATGGGGACTCAGCCTGAATATCTTTTTTTCCTAAAATTGTCAACATTACTTTTTGCTATTGTTTAGTTGATTTTAACTTTTTTGTACTATTTTTCATTGTGCTGGATGGTTTTTTGCTTGTTTGTTTGTTTGTTTGTTTGTTTGGCAAATGGAAGGTTGTTATAATGATGTGAACTTTGGTCTACCATGTGCAAGAGTGTTGTCTTTCCAGCTGTACACTGAACATCATTACAAGCCCATTCCATCTCCTGTGCATGTTTTATTTTTTATTTTTTTAGAAACTGGTAATTTAGTAGTAAAGCCTTTAGGAGATTAATTTCTCTCCTATTTCATACACAGCTCCTGATGTGTTTTCATTTGGTGCACTAAAGATCAAATGTAAGTTCAAGTGCAACAACTGTATGTATATCAGTAATGCTGAAATTGTGCATACCTTGCTCGCACCTGAGAACTTAGCACAATAAATTTCATATGCAGCACTTTGAGCATTATATTTACCCTGAGAAGAATGCATTTATTTCTAAATGACTGAATTACTTAAGGAGCTGAAGAGGAATAGAAAATTGATGTCTTTTTTTTTTTTTTTTTTTTTTTTTGTCTAATGTTTCTTTGCATGCTGAACAAAGTGATGTTTTCAGTGCAAATTAGCACTGTGCAGTGCAGTTTTATAAACTGAGAATATCAATAATAAAAGTCACTTACTCATGCTTTGGACTAAAATGAAAAGTCTGTAGAAAATTCAGACCTTTGTGATCTGGGTAAAAAAATTTAATACAGTCTTATGAAAATAAACAGATACTGCAGTATTGTGGGAAGAAAAAAAAAAAAGAAGGAGCAAAAAGAAGATAAGATATTACAACAAGAGGAACTCCGCAGACCACTTCACCTTTGCTTGTTGAATTGCTTTTTGGGTTTTGTGTTGGTTTTTTGTTGTTGTTGTTGTTTGTTTGTTTGTTTGCTTGTTTTAGTAGCATTGTATCAGTGCTTTTCTGAAATAATTGCAGTGACAGTTTTGGTTTCTAATGTGCAAATCATAAATCTGCAAAAGCTATTGGGCAAATTCTGCTGAGTCTTTCACCTACAATCAGCAGCTCTCAGATCATTAATCATTCATTATAGGCTTTAATAGACCAAGCATTTTAAAGACTTCTGCTGGGTCTCAAAGGACAGAGTGCAGACCTTGCATTTCAGAGATTTCTGTATTAGAGTAATAATAATGTTGGGAGAAAAAAAAAAGATCTAACAAAAAAGCTTTGCCTTTCCATCTGGCTTCAGAGAGACCTGCAATGAGGCAAGATGATCACACGAGTTATTTCTGGAAATTTAGAAACTAAAAAATTAAGCCCACTGTTATATTACAGAATCACAGAATCACAACTGTATGGGTTGGAAAGCACCTCTGGAGATCATCTAATCCAGCTCTCTGCTAACTCAGGTACCGTACACAAAAGCACCCAGGTGGGTTTTCAGTATCTCCAGAGAAGAGACTCCAACATCTCTCTGGCAGCCTGTTTCAGTGCTCTATCACTCTTGTCAAAGAAAAGTCCTTCCTCCCATTTGTATGGAACTTCTGTGTTCTTGTTTGTGTCTGTTGCCCTTTGTTCTGTCACTGGGCACGATTCAAAAGAGCCTGGCCTCATCCACTTGACTCCTGCCTATTATCTACTATTAGCATTGCTAAAATGCCCCCTCAGTCTTCCCTTCTCCAGGCTGAACAGACCCAGGTCTCTCGGCCTTTCCTTATAAGGGAAATGCTCCAGGTCACTAACCATCTTTCCAGCTGTTTGCTGGACTCTCTCCAGCAGTTCCCTGTCTTTCTTGAACTGAGCAACCCAGAACTGGACGCAGTACTACCACTCTGGCAGAGTAAAGGGAAGGATCACCTTCCTCGACCTGCTGGCTGTTCATCTTTTAACGCATTGCAGGATACCATTGGCCTTCTTGACCACAAAGGCACACTGCTGGCTAATGGCCAACCTATTGCCCACCAGGACACCCAGTTCCTTCTCTGCAGAACGCCTTCCAGCCTGTCAGCCCCTTTACCTGTACTGATGCGTTTGATGATGCAATGCTGACAGCCCTGTTGTTTCCAGCCTCCTTCTTAGACTTTTTGAAGACTGGAGTGACACTGGCTTTCCTCAAGTCTATGCACACCTCTTTCACCTCTTTCACCTGGACTTTGTCTGTCTGGCAGTGTTACTTTTAACGCAAATATCAGGGTGGCTGAAGTCCCCCATGAGAACAAATGACTGTGATTGTGAGGCTACTTCCAGCTGTGCATAGAAGGTCTCATCAACTTCTTTCTCCTGATCAGGAAGCCTGTACTAAACACCCACAACACTGTCATTCATATTAGCCTCTCCCTTAATTATTATCCATAAACTTTCCGCTCATTCACCACTTTTCCATAAGTACTGGTGTGTCTTTCCTAAAAAGTATAGAGCTATCCATGACAGCATTCCAGTCATTCAAACTGTCCCACAGTGTCTCCATGACTGCAATGACATCATGGCCCTGCAACCGCACACAGATCTCTGGTTCCCCACATGGCTTGCACTGCTATACAGGCATTTCAAAGAATAAGAGAGAGCAGAGGATGCAGGTTTCCCTAGATGAATGCAAGAGGATCCCCCATTGCTATATACACCCTTGAGGTGGCTGGCCTTCTGGCTCATGTCTTGGGAGGCAGCTAAGGAACATTTGTCACTGTTCTCGTTGTCCTGGCTCATACCCCAGTTGGCTGCAATGGTATAAACATCATTGCCATTTTGGACCCCTTCCCCCAAGTCCTTAATTAATATTAATGTGTCTTCTTATATATGGTGATTGTCATCACCATTACTTTCTTAGGAATGAAGCATATAAAGAAATATCTGTTTTGCATGAACTAAATTGTAAACGAATCATAATTTAGTCCTGAACAATGTGTTGCACATACCTGAAAATCACACTAGGTAGTTGAAATTTTGCTTATTTAGTCTGTTCAATTCAGTCACTCAAACACATATCTTGTGAAAGCTGCTGTTGTGTTTCTAGCATGAAAGAGAGAAAATTAGTTAGATTTTTTCACACTTAACATTTTAAGGTTCTGTGCCAGACTTTGAATCTGAGTAACTGCAGTGAGAGATAGACACTGGTAGGTAAATGCACTTTTGAACTTGTTGCCTGTTTGCTTGTAGTTAATTTTTCCAACAGGAAATTTTTACAGTGAAAGAGTAGATTCTCATATTGCACAAGAAAACACTTTCACTGTGGAAAGGAGGCGTGGAGATGGAAAGTGAGCATGAGAGCTTGGAGGCCTTGGTTTTGGTTACAGGTCTGTTTTCAGAAAGACAGCAACGGGGAATCGAAATCTACAGGTTACGGGATGCTTCCATCCAATCTGTGCAATGGAAAAGCCCTCCCTAGAATTGACAGTTCATGAGTTAAATGCTTCTTTTCTAAATCCTGTATTTACTTCTTAGCAAAGAGGGTGGAGTCAGGTGGTTCAGTATCTTCTGTTCTTTTAATCTCCCATACATGTTTTCACATGTAAATCTGTTGTGTCTATATGGTCAATGCTTCTCTATACAGAGTTGAGATGCCTCACTTTATAAGCAGTAGAGAATCATTCTCACACCCTCATACTACGCAAGTGTTTGGCCATGTTATTATACCCACTATTTTCTTATATAAACAAAGCTCACTGCATTTCCACAGAAGAGTTCTTATCATAGAGTCCTTGAAATAACATTTCTGAACTATAAATTGAAAAAGACCTCTTACAGCTGTGAATCTGCACTGAATTGGTTGAATAATTTTGGCAGGAAAAATGTTTGGGAAATTAGATTTACAAGGATGGTGGATAACATGTAACTATATATTGGCTATTAGAAATGACCTAAAATGTGTGAAGTTGGTGTGAGTTCTGTCTTCTCCCACACTTTCTTAGAAAACGCTTCAATTGTCAGACTGTGCAATGTGACTGCAAGATGAGCTGTCCTTACATTTTCTAAAGCAAGTGAAGCAGCAGCTGAAAGATGGGTGTCCTTGCCATTCACTTGAAGAGCCATTTTCATTCAGTCCAAGTGAAACTTAAGAGGCTCATCAAGGGTCAAAACTACAGGAGAGCCATCTTGGAAAACCTTTCAACCTGGGATAACTGGCTAAGGTGCCCACCTGCACAGCGAGAGACTCACTGATAACTCTACTCTCTTTCAATCCAGGACAGTGACTGCTGATACAATCTCTTACTGCGCTGACATCAAACCAGTGAACACCAGTACAGAGCCCACTGAAGTCCTTGCTACAGGTGCAGTCTCATATCCATTCTGTGGTTCTTTATTACCAGAAAGCAGGGCTCTGTAAAGTCCAGAAGGGCTCTGTAGCATGGTGAGTTAAGTGCACAGATCTGAGATGTCACTGTTGCCTGCAGACAGAAGAGGATCTTGGAGCTGGTTCTCCTACATGAGCTATCTAGTACATGGGCATGGGCGAATATGTCAGTTACAGAATTGCTGCTAATTCCCTATGTTTTTCTTACAATACTTGAACAAAATATCTTATGCTCTTTTTTT
>PPHD01012391.1:0-18067 GCA_002909625.1 Bambusicola thoracicus | reverse complement strand
GAATTTTAAAGGGGATATGTCATCAGTCTAACCACTATATGCTCCTGTTCCTTACTCCCTCAGACACAGATAGACAGTTCATTTTATTGGTTAAGTGTAAGGGTTTTAGTACAATACTAGGAGAAGTTCATCAGAGAGAAATGAGACTGAGTTTGGTTTGCACCTGTGAACTGCATCTTTGAGATCCCCAAAAGCAAGCACTGCAATCAGCAGGAGAAAAGTACGTTTTACAATGAAAATCTTTAATGAAGACCAATGATTTTCTACTAAAGAGAGGAAGACATTGGCATCATTAAGGATTAAAAGATCAGAAAAAGGACAGGAGCAGTGTCTTCACTTCCGGACCAATGCTCCAATGAAAGGGATCACTACAGAAGTGTCTGCCAATCAGAAAAACACAGGCCAGCACCCTGCACTGCACTCTTTCTTTCACAGAGCCTTAACAGCCACAAGATGTATATTACAGTGATTTACAGCCACTGGACTACAATCAGCATGTTTTGCACATCGTGCTAGTGCATATATGCGCTACGTACATCTGGAACTGCCATCATCTTCTGAGTGACAATGTTATCCAAAATGAAGGAAAAGGCCACTTGGTCATCATCGTCCAGGAGGGGATTGATTGCTTTTTCTAATCGAGCCAGTTTATCCTCTTTCTGCAACAAAAGTTAGGAAAGTCAGTGGCTGACCCCAGACTAATAACTATTATCAGGATACTCTGTACTAAAGAAATTCCCATTCTCTTTTTTTTTTTTTTATGAAGAATCTTGTAATTTTGAGAGAGCAATAACCTAGATATAAGCCTACACTCAAGGTAAAGTAACTAGAGGAACGAACAAGCATCTGTTTTTTGAGAGAGATTCCACTGAACTGTAAGAGATTGTAAAAATTCAAACACGCCTTACAAAAACTCAGAAAGTTCCCTTATTCTTCTCTCCTTTTTGAAGCCTGGTGTTTTGCCTAGACGTGACCTCTATCCTCAAGCACCCCCAAACATCCCTCCCTCCCTCTCCACTCTGATCCCAACTCATTCACAAGACTTGCCTCCTTCAGCTTTTCATCACACAGATCCAGCATGGACTGAGATATCTGAGTCAGTGAGTGCTTCGGCCCTGCAAACACACAGCAAGAACAGGGAGATAACTCTGGCCCTGATGGAAGTTTTTAGAACTCAACAACAATCAGTGAACACAGCCTGATGTAATATTTCAAAGAATTAAAAACAGCACTTTCATAACAATGTGAATTAATCTTTACTCCTAAGCATCACTATTTGCGTTTCTACTACAGCTGGGTGTCTGTTCTCAAATATATCCTTCACACACATGATAACTAAAGTTTGGTATGGGTTTTAAGAGAGACATGGTTATTTGTAGCAAATACTCATGCTTCTACTATATATTTCACTAAGTTTTAAGAAGCCCTATGAGAAAGCAGCTGTGTCTGTGGAACACTATCTGCTAAGCCTTCCAACTCTTCCAAACTTTCAGAGTATAAGTCTTACAATGCCTGTTTGTTTCATTAAATCCAGTCAGTAGAGCAGAATCATCGAGAAAGTGAAGATGGGCATTTAAGGAATACTCTGAAAACCAAAACCACTGCTCTAAATAATTTCACAATACACAGAAACAATTATTTGCAACAGAACTATGAAACAAAACCATCTCTTAAATTAGGATAAAACAAGGAGTTAGCTGTCCAAATAATAAAGGAAGCAGTAAAGGTACAAAACAAGCACCGCTGTATCACCCTGACTGCTGCACGGCTCACAGAGAGATTCAATGCAGCTGGAAAATATTCAGCTGCCAAATGAGTACTTTCTGGACAAAGATTTTTCTGTCAGCAGTCAGAATACAGTTGACTTACAGTTGCTCAATGAATTGGTGCTTCTTCCTAACAGCTGCATTATCTGCTTCAGAATCTATGCTTGTTACTTTTATTATGCAAACTTTCTGACCTTTCCAAATAGGAAAAGAATTATTGCAACTAAGAAGCAAAAAAAGTGTAAAATTATTACAATAAACTCTCCTAGGAGCCACATGTTCTAAGGCAATAGCTCTGAAAGGCATGCATGATTCTTATTTGAAAGACATAATTTGAAAGACTACATGTCTGCTTTACTAAAACACGTCATTGGGTAAAGAAGTTCACATCATTTCTAACAGATCCACCTCTCATACAAGCACAAAGCACAAGCAACAGCGGAGTTTCCCTGCACTGTTAACAGCTTACCGTTGTATGTCGCACTGTTCTTAACAATCAGTTCCAGGTGCTCTCTGAACTCCTCCCGGGAAGGATACTGCCGCTTACGAACATTTTCACGCAAGGTCTGCAAATCCATGGGCCGAGTAATAATCTTATAATAATCTTTGACAACCTTTGGATTTACTGGCGTGTGAAAGGGATATGTCTGAGGGCAGGGAGAGAAAAAGGAGTGCTTATTAACATAGCACGAGTACAGTCGATCTCAACTTAATCTCCATAGGCAGTGAAATAGAAGGTTTTTAAGCAATCAGTTGTTTAATTGCATCAAGGTAAATACGATGAGCTCAGCTCCACGGTGGCTACTTTTTTTCTTCTACAAAATGTTCCTTAATACCATTATGAGAAGGATTCTCAGATAAAATTTGTGTTTATGCAGAACTAGAGTTCCTTCTATTCTCCTATCAACTGCCTTCATAGCAGGATACATCAGCATGCAACACAAGAGCCAGGGATTTGAACAATGTGAAAAGTTCTGAGGAAAAGATATTTCCCAAATCTCTCCAGCTGACACAGGAAGGTAAAACAAACAAATGACTCCTCCTGTGCTGAAACACCACAACACTTTCCCAAGGCTCAAAAGGCTTACTAAGTAAACAACCCAGGCAATCTATGCTGATAACAGCTTTCCCAAACAACACTTGCAACACAGTAACACAGAAAATAGGAATGAAAACAAGGAGTACTGGTTTGGACTCCCCATAGGTAGCACAGACAATGCAGGGGGAGAGGTGGTATATTCATCTAAGGAAAGGCTTGCATAATTCTGGTGTATAATCCATTTAAACTGCGTTGCTCAAGACGGTTTTTGGTCTGTTAGCTTAGACTTACATTAGGAAGATCCCTCATATCATTGATGATGCCCTCCAAGATGGACGACAGCGTCACCATGGGATCTGTTCGACGTCGGTGGATGGATTTATGAGGACGCTTCAGAAAACAGAGGCAGAAAAGTTAAGGCAGCTCTAAAATGCAAAGTATTAACCTACAGAAGCTGTAGGTTTACTAATGTTTCAGGTAGGTGTCTGTGGTGCATGCTGAGGATGTGCAGAGGTAAAGGAACTGTCCAGTTGGTACAAACAGAAACAGACACTGCAATCAGCTTAGTAAAGCCTTCACTCACATTCAGATAGTCACAGTGAACAGTTGTCCCTACTCTCCTCTTCTTCTTTGGAGGAAGCTGCTGCTTAGGAAACTTCAGGACCAGTGATTTCCTGCGAACCTCATCAGCACTAGTTAAAAAAAAACAGCATAAAACTTTCTCTTGTGATCCCTCTTGTGATCCAAGCCCACTTGTCCCTTAGTATTGGCCATAGTCAGTGACAAACATAAGCAAAATGCAGTAGTAAGTCTGTGTTAAGCCCTGTAACTTTATTCCTGCGATTAACATGCATGTGAGTATTCAACTTATTCCCTTACCTCTCTATCAGTTGCTTTCCAAGGACAATTTTTGTTCCTTCAACTTTGATGAGTTCCTCATTATCATTGTGAATGACTGTTTTTTCCAGCTCTTCCTCCTGCTCTTCTGTCATTGCAACAGGATTAGAAGGTGGGGCATTTGTTTGGTAGTAAAGAGGGCAGAATTTATTAGTCCTCATATGGCCAATTGCACCACACGCTCCACATTTTAGCTACAAAGATATAAGAAAGGTGGCAGATCAGAATTCATGCCTAGAGTCCCAGTCAAGAGGCAGAGGGTCATTAAAATCCCTTAGTCAGACCTTTTGTACATCACAGAACAGAACGCTTCTCCAACGCCCAAGATTTGTTAGCACACTTAAAATCTGGATATGCTTACTTTCAGATCTGGACGTTCTTTCAACTTCTTGGGCTTCTTTTCCGGAGGGCCCTTGAGTTTCTCTTTCTCCTGGTTCCGTTTCAATCGCCGTAGCTGTTCCTGGATCCTGCGCCGCTCCTTCCGCATCTCCTCGCGGTGCTGCTCATCAAATAGAGCAAACTTTCGACTGAAGGAGAAGAAAAAGAGAAAAAACACACATCAAAATTTTCCCACTGCTCTTCTGTCAATACGAAGGATTTCACAGGATCGTATCACAGAACCATAGAATGGCCTGGGTTGAAAAGGACCACAACGATCATCTGGTTTCAACCCCCTGCTATGTGCAGGGTTGCCAACCAGCAGCCCAGGCTGCCCAGAGCCACATCCAGCCCTGGGACTTGAAATTCTATCACAAAACTGGAGTAGTCACAGTATGTAAGGCTAAGTTCTCTAGCTTCCATTAATATTAAGGTTATTTTAGAACTTCAGTTAAACACACAGTCTTCTAGCATAAACATGCTATAAATAACATTAAGGTTATGAAATAAGCTATTCATTTTGTTTATTCAATCTTCATTCAATCCCTTTACACATTATATCACACAGAATAACTGTATGACCAAACGCTATTTCTTTCTCTCAGAATCAAACAATGGACAAAACTCTTAATATACTCTGAATAGACAGCTATGGAACCACCATTTCTCTGAGCAATTACAGTGTGAGGCTTCTGCACTCACTTGTTTCAAATCATTGGCTTCTTGGAGTATCGTGCAATTTTCACAAGCACCACTTCCAAATGCTTCACAACGAAAACTGCATCATTTCACAGGTTAGGGAGCAAAGGACCAAAGCCATAAGCAGTTAAACCAAAACTGCATGACCTTAGATGCCAAAGAAACAGAACGCCTAGTGCCACCCTGCACAGCATTCTGAATTTCACATATTGAAAGTGCAGAAAAAATGACTGGTGATACCTTGGCTCATTGGGAGCTTGTTGATGGGAGCCAAGGAAAAGGGCCTGCTATGCAGAGAAGTCAGACAGCTGCTGTAAAAACAAACTAGAAAAGGGGCAGAATGGTTTCACTGCAGCTTTCCAAACTTCTGCAGCCAGCAGAGAAATGCTTGGACCTTATCAGGATTTTACTCCCTATTCCAATATCCCAAGCTCTTTGGAGCATTTGCAATTCAACCCTACTAAAGGAAAGTCTCCTTTGAAACAGCCATCAGGCCCTTCCTTCAAGAGCAATAAAGCTGGTATTTCCAATTTAACTACAGTGGATTATATTTGTCATAAATACAAACTATCTATGGGATACTTCCTACTCACAACGGTAAGAAATAGTCTACAAGGAAAAAAAAACCTGATTGGTCTCACATGAACTCTTCATCCTTGGTAGTCCGTATGCGGCAGTAGGCATCGATGACAGAGGGCTTCCGGACTGTCTCACACCTCACATATTCCTTCCCATCCTCATCTCTAAACGTGCGATAGATCTTGAGGCGGCGGCCGGTGGCAGAGGAATTAAGGCTGGTTACTGAGGCAGTGTCATCATCTTTGTGGGAGTTTGCAGAAGCTCCTGAAGCTAATGTTACAAAGAAGGGCTTCATTTGCTATGAAAGAGATGACCTTTTCCCTGCCAGCTCTCTGTCAGAACACACTTACAGTACACAGGTCTCCAGGAAATCCGAGCCTGGCAACTGACCAAGCAGCTCATTTACCTCCAATTAACAAATTACACATTGCTACGGCCCGTAGGTATAACAGACTGTGATCTGCCTACATGCTGGCCATATCTGTTTCACACACATAGTTGTACATACACACAAGATCCAATGAGAGTACTACAAACTGGGTGCAAGAACACCCTTCTACTTATGAACTCATCTTGAAAAAAATACTTGAAAAAAAAGTGAGGGGGGAAGGAAGAAACAACCAAAGCTATCGGACAAAGGCAACACTTAAATGTATATTCAGCCAGTGAATGCTCAGGAGAAGGAAAAAGCCCTACGTATGTGTCAGTACTTTCACACTCTGAAAGGCAGGACTAGTCGCATTCTGGTTGTTGCAGTTACTTACACAGCCCCTTTTTGTCTCTCCTGTCCTTTTTGCCCCTGTCTTTGTCATTCCCACTGTCTTCTCCCAAAAGCATCCTTTGCAACTCCTTTCGTTCCTGCTCTTCTCTTTCCCGAGAGAGCTGAGAACTAGTTTTCTTGTTCTGTAACATATTCTCAATGTTCTTTCCCATCTCTTCAAAGTCGCTGTCTTCAGCTGAACTGCTGTCTGTGTCTGTTGACAGGATCTCAGTGGACTCCAGAACCCTGAAACGGGAGGCACCTTGAATGTCAGTTACCTCCTCAGAAATACAAAAGTAAAAATGACACAAAGGTTTTAAAGTTAATGCTGCAAATCTCTAATAAGCCTAATGTATTCCCCTCAGCCTTCCTGCAATCTACGTGTCCAAACTATCAATTGTTCCAAGCCTGTCTCCTCCATCGACTCAATTTCTCTGTCATCTACTACAATACTGTATTCCCTCTCTCCTATCAGCTCTTGAGCCACAGCAAGAAATAATGCATGAAAAGTCTGGCAGTCCTAAAGAATAGGACATAGAATTGTTAGCTGCCACTCAATTCAGTTACAGCAAAAGAAAAGAGAGAAGAAGGAAAGAAATAAGGGAAATTGGTTGGTGAACTGATCCGTGAAACCCCTTGTGCTATTTTATGTGGCAAGCCACGTGATTGATTCTGCCCTTCCAAGAGATGTATGACAGCTAAACACCAAAGCCAACCCTTAAGTTAACAGTAACAACCAAAGCCCTCTTTGTATTTTGTGGGCCCAACCAGATGAATCAACAACTACACCACTACGTATCAGAGAGCCCCAGGCATTCATAGTTCTGGACTTTCAAGGTGGGGACAGGGTGGGGTTCACAGCTGTAAACATCAGATAAGAACTCACTTATTTTGCAGATCAAAAATGCGCTGACACTCCTCTTTGTATCTCTCCTGATGTTCTGCTACAGAAAACCGAGAGCCACGTGCAAATTTGCTCATCGGACCTTCTCCCGAACGAGCCTGCTCTGTAGACATCGTGCGTACCACGTCAATGACTTCCCATCGGGACAGCTTTTTTATCTGAGAAGACAGAATAGAAATGGCTTTAGAGACAGGCAACCGATGTAGCTGGCTGTGGATTTCAACCTTCTTACCATATGACTAGAAAAGCGTATACCCCTTTCACCATCTGCTGCTGAAAGCATCAATGAAGAGAACTTCGCATTTATGTGCTACAGGTTCAGGCTCACCTCCTCTTCAGGCACTCCAAATTTACGCAGAAGCTGTTTGGCATTTTTGAGAGAAAGTCGACGGAGGTCAGCATCTGTCCCAGTTACTGTCTTTTTCACAGGCTGGGGTTCCTTATCATCCTGTTCAGAGAAAGATACAGCCTTTGAACAACTTCATATAAAAATCTTTACCAGGGCCATTTTCAGATGTTTTCTCCAACCAATACTCCACATTTAATCCCTTTCTCTTGCACAACTTCCCACTTACTGCTTCTTGTTCAACCTAACCCTGGGAATGATACCTTTTGCTGAGTTGGTTTGTTTGGAATCTTCACATAAGAAAATCCTTCACCACAGCCAGTAGGATCTGCTACACCAGTCACTTCTAGAAGACACTTGCCCTTCATAGCAGCAATGAAGGCTCGTGTAGTGTTCCATGGAGCTGTGCGCACCTGCCCCCAAGAAAAGAAACATGCCATAACAATCCTACTACCACCACAGATAATTCCAAGCTTTTTAATTTCCAATTCTTCCAATCATAGGACAGTTGGAGTTGAAAGGGACCTTAAAGATCATCCAGTTCCAACCCCCTTGCCATGAGGTCTCTCTGGAGCCTTCTCTTGTCCAAGCTCAATAAGCCCAGCTCTGTCAACCTTCTTTCATAAGACAACTGCTCCAGTCCTCTGATAATCTCTGCTACCCTCCTCCCGACCCACTACAACAGCCCCACATCTTTCTCATGTTGGTGGTGCCAGACCTGGACACAGTAACTCCAGATGAGGCCTCAGAATGCAGAGCAGAGCAGAACCACTTCCCTCACCCTGCTGGCCACCCCTCTTTCTGATGCAGCACAGGATACAGTTGTCCTTCCAGGCTGCAATTGCATACTGTCATGTGCAGCTTTTCATCCACCAGAACTCACAAGTCCTTCTCAGCAGGGCTGCTCTCAAGGACTTCTTAAACCAAACTGTACTCATATCCAGGACTGCCCCAACCCAACTGCAACCCCTTGCACTTGGCCTTGTTAAACCTCACTAGGTTCACATGGGCCCATTTTTCAGGCCAGTCCAGGTCCCTCTGGATGGCACCCCTTCCTTACATCACTCTGACAAGTACCTCATCATCGATCTTCATTTGGAAATCCTCTTCATTCTCTTCTTCTGGTGCAAAGAAGGATTTCTCCCCATAACCTGCATCCTGCAGAAAAACATTATACATGCTATATTTTCCCCCTCACAGTCCAGCCCTGTCACACACTGCTTACTTTATGCTGTAGAGGTCCAGCCAGAAATAGAAACACTTGCTTACAACCTCCCCTTGTTACCTTTGACCATAACTAGCTCAACATCTAAATACCAGGCATAAGTTCTTTGAGAGCTATTATATTCTTATCTCCCTTCTTACGTAGCAGAAAATTTAGCAAGCTGCCCAGTCATCAGGAGCCTAATTTGCCTACTACAGAGCACAATTAGCTTTAGGCTGGAGGTGTTTCCTAAACTCATCCTTCACAGAACTATCTGTGAGCAATTTGCCTTAGAGCCAACAATGAATGGCTTACCTTGAGTCGCTGCTCAGCTGCAATCATGCTGTAATAAGCGCAGCACTGCTCCGGGGATACCATTGCTCTGATCTCTTCCTCTGTTGGCAATCTGAAATCTGGCTTTAAAACCCACCAGTTGGAGTCCATCCCTGGAAAACGCACAGATCAAATACAGAGTAGTATCCTACAAATATCAGATGCCAACCATTCTTACTCTATTTCAACATTTGGTATCCCTCTGCAATGCCGGTATGCAAGTAGGACAACCCTGAAGTACCTACCTGTACGCTTGAAATCAGCACAGAGCTTGAGCCGCTTTCGGATGCTGCTCTCTGAGTGTGAGGGAAAGGCCTTCTTGATATCCTCCATGCGAATTCTCCGAGGACGGTCTCTGCTTTTCCAGAAGAGGCGGTAAATGAAAACCTACAAAAGCCCGAAGAAAGAAAATGACAAAGCTGCAGGGATAGCGTAAGCAGTGCTATTTTTACAGTGACTACTTCAGACTTCCTGCTTAAAACTCATTGATTCTTGTTAAGTTTACCTGGTAAGGGTTTTTAAGCCACATATCTGCTTCAAGTGCAGCCACTTTTGAGAACAATGTGGAAAAATATGTCTTAAAATTTTCTATACTACCACACAGGGAATGTCCATGCTTTGAACAGAAAATTACTCCAAAGAAATCCTCCCAAGACCCCTCAGATCCCGAAGGCACCTTAATCACATACCTGCAGAAAATCTCTGATATGGGTGTTAGCTCGTTTAGAGTTTGGACCGGGTACTTCATACAGCGGGCACTCCTGGCCAACCACAAAAATATCCACTAATTCCCGGACATAATAGCCTTGTCGTGTCCGGATGATCAGGAAATCTGTCTCAGGCATCTTATGTAAATAGATAGGGGCCCGGAAAAGGTTGTTTTCAAACGCCTAACGAGAGGAAGAAATCAAAGTTTGAAAGTTAGGTTTTGATCCAATTTTCTCCAGCACAGTCTATGAGAAAAATCCCCAAAACAAACCCAAACCCCCAGTCATTCTAGCAGTACACCATCGTTAATAACGGTGCATGTAGTCACAATGTGCCTTGCTTATTAAGAGAATAACCAAGGATGAAGCACAAAAGCATAACAAAACTTAGAACAAATGCAGAAAGAGTATGAAGGACTCTTTGGATTTACCTTTAAGGAGGTACTTTAAAGAAAGGACAAGAAGGACAAAGAGGCAGAAGAATGCTATAACCATGGAAAAGAGCCCATAACACCCTCATAACCTGGGAATAGAAAGCAATAGGAGCAAAGTCTGAAGGCTTTGCTCAGAAACCAAGGCTGCAAGAACCTAAGCAGAAAAGTAGAATGCAGCAGAGTTCAGCCTCTGAAGGTCAGAGAGCTTAAGCAAGCAACAATGAGGCACTGGACTGAGCTTCCAGAAGTCCTGGTTTACCCATGATGAAGTCCTGTTTGGCTTGAACAATTAGCATTGCTAATTCTGTGATTATTCTCTACTACAGTGCTTCGTATTATTACTGTTCTTCCTGTGGTACAGCCGTGGACAGAATTATTGCTCCAGCAACAGCAACTAGCCATAATTTGAACTGATTTATTTTCACATTTATCATGGCTGTTGTAACCAGTTGTTCCTAACAACATTCTTAATTTGTCTCCTCACCTCAACTGCATGTACTTTAACAACACAGAAAGCCTCATCACTGCAGAATTCTTCTCACCCGATTGGTATCCAACTGGCACCCAGCAGACAATTAACAGTGAAGTTCTCAGAAAGAACACGTTTTTGCTCAGACACCACGAATCATGACAAATGCATGTTTTCTATCTCCTCCAACTCTGGCTTAACTGAATTTCCCAGCATTCGAGCAGTTTCGGCCTTCTATTTAGACTTCTCTAACAGCAGTACTTCTAATGTCATTACAGAGCAAAGCAGGAAAGATTCACCTCCTGCAATCCCTACCATTCCTACAACATTTTGAAAACCACATAACAGAGAGACACTGCAAAAATAAAGGCCAACAACTGCACTATTATCTGCAAACACAGAGACTTAACCCCAAAATTAAACCGAATCTGGCACACCTGTTTCTCTCACCTGCAGTAGCTGGCCTGGATGCAGAGAACCCAGGAATGGAGAAGTGTGACAATAAACAGTCTCTCCATATTTACAGTCTGGAGCTCCCGGATCTTTGCCAGGTTTCTGCAACATGCAGTGAAAGTGCAATTAGCACCCAGCAAGAGGCAGAAGAAAATTACTGCCCAACAGCAAAACTTATACACTCACCCTTTTGTAGTAATTTTTAATCTTTGTTGCCATGCCGACCTGCATCATTAAAGGAGCATTTTCCTCACTGTATTCAGCAAGAATGAGATCTCCATCCTTGCCAGTCAGGTCCTGCGGTGTGCGCATGAAGAACATTTCACCCCCCCCAGAAGCCTGACGCTCCTGCTCTCTCATCTGTGCCAGTGAAAAGACAGCATCGGGAAAACAGCACATTAAATAGATCTGCTGTGCAAATGGAGCCACGGCAGACATTATACACAGAGAAAAATAACTGTACCTTAGCTTTCTTTTTTATATGCTTCAGTAGAGGTTGCACAGCATGGGGCCCTGGTTGGGACAGGGCACCAAAAGAGTATTTCTTCAGGGGAGGCCGATGAAATTGTCGAAGCTTCATAGGACCCATATGGGTGGGAAAGAATGGCTGGCGAAGTTCCACTGCTGGAATAGAGTGCTAACACAGGAACAAAGTAGGTATTAAGAAAGAATGACACACGGCATCTCAAAATGATCCTCCAGTTTAACGCTGATCCTTACATTAGAGAACCTAGAAATACTTCTAGGATTGCTGGTAGTAATACCAGTGCAGTCAAACTCATTTATTATCATACACGTTAACTCTTTGACAGAAAGTGCTTCTCAACCATATTCTCAGTTAGAAAGTTCATTATGAAGACAATCCATCTCTCACTCTATATGCAGTACTGCTGTGACTACCTGGATGATGTTGCCTCCAAAGGTTCCTCGAAGTCCCTGCTGTTTAGGGTAGTAAAACTCATCATTGGAGAGGTTCCAGGGATCCTTCACCTCTGGCTGAGACATGTTCTGATCAATGTTAAACAGAGAGTGAGACAGGTGTCAAATAAACACATAAATCAGTCACTTCTTTCAGGTCATTCCCAACCTGCAAAACATTAAAGCTTATGCTAACCTGCTGTGGTTCTTCCTTTATGACACCTGTTTTTCCCAACAGTATTCGGCTCTTCTTTAGAGAAGATTCTTTCTTGTTTTCCTTGGATGGAGAGTTCAAAGTCATTTCTTCCTTTTCATCAGGAATTTCTAAAGAGACAAGTAAACATACTGTAGGCACTCCTCCTAGCGTCCCTTTTCAGTATCACAACTTCCTGCTAAGCTGGAGCTTGGTCCAGACTTGTTAGCCCTCTCATTCAGTTTCTGAGGTGACAATCCTCCCCCCATGCTTCTCTTCCCTTTTTCTTCATAGCCCCAGTTTCCACACTGTAAGAAGCTGTCCTCACAGAGGTGGCATCTGTAGTACACGTCAGTGAATTTTTGTCAGGTGTCTATCGTTCCAGAGAAGATCCAACAAACATGGGGTATCCATTGCTCAGTACAGTTTACTAACAACAAGAAACAGCATCTGTTCTCCCAAAGCTGTTCTAAAGAGTTGAGGATCAAGATCAAAGGAGTACCAAGTTCGGAATTTCTTGTTGTTTTGTACTTTAACAAAGCTGAAATTATGAGTGATTGTCAAGGTTTCAGGCTAATAGCAAAATGCTCCAACCAACACACAGAGAAATTCTTCTAACTGCCCCCGCTTTCCTGAGAAAGGAAATGCAATCCAGACTATAGCCATATACACTTACAAAAGGCTGCTTGAAGGTTCCAACACATAGATTTAAGAAAAAGTTATGATTTGAGGAGTCAAATCAGACAAAAATCTTGCCAGCTTGTAGCAGTATAAGCTTGACACTTATTGCATACATTCAAATCAAACTCCAGGAGTACTGAGTAAGTGTGAGGTAGCAGTGAAAACGCTGTCAGGTGTTATGCAGAATCCTTGCTGCCACGTGCCACTACTGTAGCCTGAAAGAGGCTTATGAAATCTGCTTCTTCAGGCTTTAACTACAACCCATACTGAGAACGGCATGGCCTAGCCTGTGGTTTACTTCCCTCCCTCTTCAATCCAACATGCCTGCAAGTAAAATTAAGACAGTTCTAAAACACACCAGGAGTCAGATGACTTATGTTGAAATTAAGTCTGAGGACATCAATGTTTACTCTCCCGTTGCTGCTATTATCCTGGGAGCAGAAAGTGCTTGCCACCCTGTTATCAGTGTTGCTGCCTTTCAATTAGGCTTTCAATCACTTGCAAATTATTTTCAAAAGTCAGTACAAGGAAAGGCCATAAGCATTGACCCAGATCATTTATTTCCATTATAAATCCTTCCTTCTATTTCCACTTGCATTTTCTCATTTGAGTCAAATTTATGGATGCCACATACCTAGAATTATGTTTTCATCATTTGGATCAAGTGTCAAGACAGGGGGATCCAAGTAGGTCTCCATTGCCTGATCATCCCAGATGATATTGTCTTCCCACCGGCCATATACTAACTCTTCATTATCAATTGGGAAGATGGAGTACCAGGGCTTGTCTTCATCCAGGGAAACTGCAACAACCATAATACAGAAATTCTTATATGCAAGCTTGGCAGATATCCATTTTAGAGCTCATCCTTCACACCATTTTTACTTAACTTCCCCAGTCTTTCTGGGCCTCCTGAGACAGGAACTCTCAAAGGCAAAAGAAAACTGAACTTGGAAGCAAAGAGGAATCAGTCAACACTTGAAGAGATTTTGCTCCACTAAAACACAGAGAATCTCTAGGAATTAAACAGCAGGGCTTTAATGGGTTTTAAGGCAAACATACCACACTTTCATCTACACCTTGTCACCAAGAGGACCCCAGTAATACAAAGAACACAAGCGTACAGAGAAGTATATGTTACATGCACCTATTGATTGGGTGAAAATTAACATCCTTGTTACCTTGCTGCTCAGGAGTCTGTTTTTCTTTGCCCTTTGCCATACCCAGGACTCCTGCTACACCTGGTTTCTGTGCTAGTGGAATGGGTGGATTGAGCAAAGAGCCACTGCGGTTCAACCCTAGAAAAAAGGAAAACAAAAGTAACGCTAGCTTGAATTTGAGTTAGGGAGGTATTGCAGATACCTGTTCCTAAAGCAGCACTTAGTGATACACAAAGTATGATTTCCAGTCGGTATTAGGATGGGTCTACTCCTATCATAACGATGTTATTAGAATGGGTAAGACTAACTTAGAAAAAGGTCACCCACAGCTCACTGCTGGACTCTCCAGCCTTCTCAAAATTATGTTTGGCTAGCTCTGTGTATGTTGCACAACAATGCATAAAGAGCATTTCTGTGTGGTCCTTACGAAAGGGAGAGGCTCTGTGCACAGTTACCACTAACAGAACAGTTGGTCTGGCCTCCAGCAGCTCCCCGTCTGATCTCAAGCTTGAAAATGACGGCCAAGCAGACACAAAAGAATTGTTCTGCAGAGTGTGCTTGCCCTGATCCCTTCTACCAGGGCAGACCAACTCACATATGTCCACATCATGTGTGCCACTTAAGTTTATACTCGTGGTAGGCATAAGATGTAACACACGTGAATGGGCTAATCATGCTTAGGATGTACTGTAGCTTTTGATGGGAACGACACAGTGAGTCCAGGTTGGACAGATCAGGTACAACTGTTCTAACACAAAAATTGTAATAAAATGTTATCTTCAGTGCCCCTTCCCGGATCCTCAGCATTTTGTACCAATAGCTGAACAGAAAGAATTGATGCTAGCACCTACTAAAGACAAGTGTGATATAAGTTGATGTTCCCATTTCTTTTCCCTTGTAGAAGCAAGACAACATATAAGAAACATAATAAGAATTACATTCTGTATTTGAGAGAAAAGCACTCAATCAGTCAGCTAAATTACAGTTCATATTGGATCATTACTTACCTTGTTGGGCATTGTATGCAGTGGCATTTCTAGTCATGCTTGATGGCAGCCAGCCTGCCAAACTCGCCCGCTGCGTCTTTGTTCCTTTGTGTTTGACATCTTCTCCATTCCATATAACATCGTCTTCCCACTGGAGCTGTGTCACCATAAGGAAGTGTTCATCAGCTAGCAGGTCATCCTTCTCATCCACCAACTCTGCATCCTGGAAGGAAGGAGAGAATAGTTATTTCACTATTTACACTGACTTTTATACTTTCAAGCTCAAGGAGAAAGAATAGAGATCTCATACTGTATGCTGCACAGCCATCCTCCAGAGCCACACACATCCCCAGTTACCCTCTCACCTTCTCATCTGTCTGTCCTTTAACCTCCTGCTCTGTCTTCTCTTTCAGCTTGAAGCCATAATCAAATCCACTGCCATCTTCTGGGATTCCCAGCATGTCATACCAGAGCTGTGCTGGACCGTAGCGCCATTCTGCCACTTTAGGCTTTGTATCTGTCACCTTGTCTGTATCACCAGCTGACTGAGAAAATTTTGATTCCACAGGTGCCATCATAGTAATCTAAAGCGTAGCAAATTAGGGAATGGTTATACCAGCAGCCTATGTACCAGTAACAGGTTTATCCTTCCAAGTTGCCCAACTCATTCTCAGAGGACAAAAGTGTATCTAAGAAATGCTTTTCCATACTTACTAGCTGCCTTAAGAATGTTCTGCAATTAGACTTCCAAGAACACAGATCTCTTCTTGATACAAAGAGGATAAGCTCTCCTATTGATCCTGTACCACGGATGCAGCCTTCTTAGTAAGAAGCAATCACCTGAAGTCACTGACTAGCATCTGGAGAGGAGCTTCTGCATTACTGGAATACAAGCCAACCCTGTCCTCCAGCTTGATTCCAGAGGAAAAGCTCTTTACTCTAGAAAGTTGCTGTCCAATCCACCACTACTCCCAGTGCTAGCTGGCAACCCTGTCTAAGTCTCAGATATCCCACCTCATCATCTGAAAGGCACTGCTCAGGAGGGGGAGGAGCAGCAAACTCATATTCCCAGGGAGATTTTCCTTCCGTTCCACTCTCAACTACAACTTCACCCTCCTGTATCTGCACTTCTTGTGCCAGCTCCCGATGCTTCTTCTTGCGCTTCCTTCGGGCGCTACGCCAAACTGATGGGATATTCTTTCCAGGGCCGAAGAGACGGAGGAAACGCAGCACCTGAAATAGAAAGAAAGCACCGTGGGATGATTGTCTTTCTTTCCCCTAACTGAAAAGCAACAGTGAAGGAGAACATTCTGAAACTCGGAGGCCTGGTCTGTACTACAAGGCCAAGCCCCTAACAATCAGCCATTTCATTGCTACAATCATAAAAGTTTCTGATCCCTCAGGTAGATAGTAAGCATTAAAAAAACATTAACACTTGGAAACTATTATTTTTATTTCAAACCATCACAACTTTCAAAAGATGTGGAGACTGAAGAAGAGACGATAGAGATCAGCCACACAGACAAAGCTAAAAGCCACTTGCATAAAGCACAGATTTCTTAAGCAACCAGAGATAAATACTGTTCAACGCTGAATCAGTCTCCGATATCACAAGTGTGTCAGGGAAAGCGCTGCAGTCTGGAAACAGCAGTAGACAGAAACTAAACCAGAAAGTAGTGAGATGAGCAAGACCATATATGCAATTACCTACTATATATCCTTAATATGTTATGATTCATTCTTAAATGGCTCACATAATAGTTTCTGTCATTTTGCCATATTTTAACAATACCTTGCCTGGTCGAAATTCCGGGAAGAGCTCCGTAACACTTGGCAACAGCTTAGAAGCATCTCGCTGCATGATTCCTGCAAGAGGAAGTGCGAGTTTGCCTTCCTGGACTCTGCCTGCCTGGATTCCTGAGGTCCCATCACTGACTCAGAATCAGAGCTGTTGCTGAAATCCACCTTGTTGGAGGCAGTAGAGGAAGGAGCAATGATGGAGGACAAAATGATACCGTCCTCATTTTCAGATACCACGACAGAACAAGCACCTTATAAACAGATTTCCTCCCCGTCCCCTAGTACAAACACATAATGCCACATCTACTTTTTACACCATGTTATGCAAAAACCAAGCCTCTGTAGATGTTATGAGCAACACTGTTGTTTAACCTTTTTATTGTATGCACGCCAGGTGAATTTCCCAGCCACAACTGAGAGAATGAGATTAAAAAAGCACCGTTCATTGTGAACATCAGTATTTTAGCAGTCATTAAGTCATAAGAAATTTCATACTTTACCCTGGGTTTTGTACAGGAGCTCATCTCACACAGTCCCATAACACCGTATCAGGACAAAGACTCACCTTCAGATGCAGTCTGCAGGCAGAATTTTGATGACATGTGGGTCCTTCCCACTGAACAAACTGCTACACAGCAATGTTTGCTTCCTTCAGACACTCACGTTTGCCAGAGGGAAAAAGGAAGTCATCACTCACCAGTGGCAGCTGCATCCTTCTCATCTTCTTTCTTTCCAGGTACTGGAGGTGGTGGTGGTGGAGGCATCAGCTTGGAATCAATATCTTCACAGTCGGCATCATAATCATCCTCATCTTCATCTAACCAATTAGGAGACAAGGCTGTATATTAAGCTGACTACAGAGGGGAGAAAGACAACCTTCCCATCTGTACTATCTCATATCCGTCCCAACCTGATGAGAAGACTGTGTCTCTTCGTTAGCTGAACAAGAAAGATCATTCTCATTTCATAACTAAAACTCTTACCAGTTTAGCCTCCTTCACACTATTTTGCAACTTATTTTGGAACTTATGACACTTAAAGGAAACTTAATTAGGAACTTAAAAGGCAAAGCCACGTGTTTGAAAATCTGTTTCTGCTGCACAGAGATCTCTGGCACCAACAAAAGAACGGAACGGCTTTCTGAAGAAAGTTGCTTGGAAAAAGAAATCAGAGGCAAAAATGAAGAGAGGTTACGACTGACGTTACACTCCAAGGGGCCAGGACCTCTGCTCTACCTTTGATTATCTCTGAAAAGCACCTGACAGCCTTAATAACTCTTTTCCTAAGAACACAGGTTAAAGAAATACGAGCAAGTATTAGTATTCTCTGCAGGAGATCCCAAAAGAAGGATGTTTATTTCT
>PPHD01012390.1:0-18067 GCA_002909625.1 Bambusicola thoracicus | reverse complement strand
TGGCTAAGGTGCCAGCCCACCAGCCTTCTCTTGCCTTTTGTTCTCCCCAAACTCCCAAGCAGGGTTCCTTAAACAAAAATGTAATGGAGGTTGAAAAATGGGCTTTGTTCCACATAAGGGAGGAGTTGTCAAATATCTGAGTTCAAGAAACTGAATTTATATTGGTGGGTGGTGAGCAATACTTAACTCTTGATTGCAAATCTGGTTAGAAAAGCATCACAAAATAAAAACTGACTTGTGCATGAGCTGGGTGGAAAGTTGCACCTCCCCTTGGCTGCTTAGGGCAGAGGAGATGGAACTGGGTCAAGAGGAAGCAGGGTTCCCTCAGCACTTCACACCTGCACCCATTCCAGATCCAAAAGATGCAACAGTGATGCCGAGCCACATCAGTAGGCTGCTGTGGGCACCTGCCTACCTCCTTCCCAAACTCCAGCTTCCCAAGCCAAAAGTTAGTGAGCCTAACTTTTCCATTGCAGGGAAAATCAGGGTAACTTTTCCGATGATTTGATTCAGTTTAATGCCTTCTTACATTCCTAGAAATTTACATGAATGTACCTGTAGGGGCTGCGGGAGTTAGAGGACTGGGAGGTCGCGGCTATCTGGTGTACACGGGCCTGGGGCGTGGATACCAGCTCAAAGGAGAAAAGAGGGGAGAGGATAAACTCTACGACCTCTTGCCAGGAATGGAGCTCACGCCGATGAACCACGTCACACTAAAACCCCAAGGTGTCAAACTTGCTCCTCAGGTACGTGCAGGAAAGGTAGGCCAGGGAACTTAGCCTAAGTCGCTACCAGAAAAACAGCCCCTGCTTGAGTCTGCATTGGTGATTGAAAATTACATCCATTCGTAAATCTTTAAATACATGAAACAAAGATAATAACACTATTTGCATCCTGCAGTGTGCATTTGCCTTGCTGGAGGACACTTCCCGCTCTCCCATGGGTACATGATGAAATCCAATTATGATTCCCCATCCTTAAACACTGTTGAGTGAAGAAATTCTCACCAAAATGGACACAAATAAAATGTGTCACCTGGGACTTCAGCATGGAATGATTTCACACAGATAGAAAAATAGCATCTTCGTTGGGAAAAAAAATAGAATCATCTGTTTTCCAAACTGGCCCTGGCATTGCACAGAGCTCTGCTGCCACAATACTATTACTCCAATGCAGTACAAAGAAGGAAAAATAATGGAGTACATTATCAAGGTGCATATATGCACATAAGCTCATGCTATCTCCTGTGACATGGCAGGAGAGCAGATGCTGAGAGACAAAATCCCAAGTCATAGATGCGTGTCCCAAGAGCAACCATGTGACAAGAGCCAGCCGAATGCTGCAGCTCAGGGTGCATGAGGAGCCTTTGGCATGGTTGTATGCATGGCAATGGGATCCAGACCACCAGCTAGGAATAGAGCAGAACGAACCCAGAACAAGGTCCCGAGGCTTTACACTTCTCTTACAGCAGCTCCCCTCCCCTTGAATCATCCAAGAAGTAAGCTGCATCCTGGATATGAACATTTATCTCTGTCTGATAACATTTAAACTGCCACAGCATCCCATTTAACAAATGTCTTTGAAACAACCTCTTTAGAAACCCGCAGAACAGATTTTTCCTCCCCCTGCAAAGTTTCACTGTTCTTTACTACAAGTTACCAATATATAAGAGGGGTGAAATAGCCTGACTGTTGCTGCACTGCCTTAGAGCAGGTGCAATTCAGCATTTTTGCTCTTCCAACCCACGATGAACCCCTCCACTGCCAGATCAGTGTGTGCCAGACAACACAGAAACAGTACTGGCCACTCGCAACACCAATTTTGGGGGACATGTTTTGCCAACAGTTGAGTTCCCTAATTGCTCGCTACTGCCATTTCACAGCAGCACATCCCACTCTATCCCAGCTTATTTCAAGACAGCCTCATTCATACCTGTCAGCTGGACCCTGATGCATAGCTAGGGTGCTCCGTGTCTACAAATTCATCTCCATCACTGAGAATTTACATGCTGATGTAACGTGGCAAAAAACATCCATACAGAGACTTTGGGACAGCCGGGAACAATTGTCACTGCAGCCAAGAAATCTGATGAACTAGCTTGAGTACATGCATAGAGCAGCAAACTTCAGAGCTATAGCTACATGATGTGAAGCAGTGTTAACATTTACATTTTACATGCAGTTTTTAAATAAGGTGTGCTGCAGGAAGGCTTAGACTGTAGATACTGAAGGTCTCCAGTCCAACCCAGTTCTCAGCTTCATGCTTGGGGACATTTCTATTTCAATAGACAATCAGAACTTCTGATCTTCTGTCCTGCTTTGGGGTGCCAAATTGCCTTCCTGTGACATTGAGATGCGGATCCCTCCAGCACTGAAAAATGGCTGGGGAGATCCCACCTTCTGCTCAAGTAGGAAAAGCCCCAAGACCCAACAACTCCTCTGCTGAGCATTGAGCCTGGAGGAGTCATCCCCACAGCTGGTGGGGAGCACAGGAGCATGGCATAGCATCAGACCCAAATGGGACAGAAAGCCTGTGGGTTAAAAATAAGAATACAAAGCAGAACCAAGAGCATTTCCAGAGAGTGATTCCCAATTACTGTGGAATAAGCTGTGCTAAGTCCAAGGGCAATGCGATTCAGCATTTCTCTTTCAAATGAGGAGCAGAAATCGTCTACTGAAGCCTGAATAATTAATTGGATGGAAACACAGCCTTTTCTTCTTTCTTTACACTGTACCCATTGAGGGAGGGAGGCACCAGAGCAGTGAAGATAAATGCAACTATGGTACTTTTAGAGCATTAAAAGACATGCATAGATGGAGCTTCTGGGGGAGAATTCAGAGAAAACTGTGCGGATAATAGAAATAGCAGAATGAAACAGCTAATCAGCAAAATGACTTTCAACTTAATGGGGTAACAGTTAGCTTCTAGAATGGAGGCATTTTTAAGGTATAAAATGTTTAGATGAGTCTTGTATTTCAGGGTGAGCAGTAATATCCTATCTGCTGTTTATTTTTACATTGAGACCAGAGGAAACTGCCTCTGCACCCTGAAAAGCCCTGTGTCAGTGAGGAGGTTGAGCAGCGCAGGGGCTAGATCTGGGGCAGGAGGCTATGCGCAGCAATTAACCTGAGCAAATCCCTTCTTCCTCTTAGATCTTGGAAGAAATCTGCCAGAAAAATAATTGGGGACAGCCTGTTTACCAGCTCCACTCTGCAATTGGCCAAGACCAAAGACAGCTCTTCCTGTACAAAATCACCATCCCTGCCCTCGCCAGCCAGAACCCCACCATGTATGTAACTATCTGAGCTTCCTGAATTTTTTTAAAAGCACATTTAACATAACACCTGTCTGCAAAATGCAATGGCACAAGTCTCTATTTCCAGGATTATTTTGTGCTTTTGGGTTTTTTTTGGGTTTTTTTTTTTTTTTAGATATTAGGGAGAAAATATCCATAAGCTAAAAACAAACGAACAGTAACATTTCTGCCATGCTTAGTAGGGGCTTTTTATGGTGGTTCAAGAATTACAGAAAGCTAGAAATTAACAGGCAGAGGGGTGCAGATTAGGAGGAAAATGAAACATACAATAGTCCACAAAGGAAAAAGAAAACAGCTGGTAGGAACATGATGCTAATTAGGCTCCAAATATGATCTTAAGTACTTCTGATGTGAAATATTGTTTGTGGTATGTTTTAATGAGAACAAAAGACTGCAGCAGGGTTTCTTTTAGTCTGAAAATAGACAACACACTCTGAAAAGATATTGTGATCAAAATCAACATGGGACTGATAATCTCAGTGAATAAGCCTGGCTGCTACAAGGAGAGAAGTAGTGCTAATGCATCAGCACAATAACACAACATTTCTATTTGATGTGTGGTATCATGCCAACTACGGATGGATTAAAATATTATGCAGGAAAGGCCTAGAGAGAAAAAAAAGCAAGCTAATAGGTTGTTGTGTTCACAGCCATCCCTTCACACCTCCCAAGCTCAGCGCCTATATCGATGAAGCCAAAACCTACGCTGCAGAGTACACCCTGCAGACACTGGGGATTCCCACTGAAGGAGCAGAGGTACCTCCTGCAGCACCAGCTTTTCCAGGTATATGTATGTCTGTATAGCAGAGGTCTCCTACAGTGTTAGTTTTCCTACGTTATTCCTTATATGTGTCAGGAATTAACACGCTCACAGCTGCTGAGGACAGAGCTGGCCACACTCCAGTTTGCAGATGCCTCCCGTCAGTGGAAGCACCAAGAAGGACACAGAACCAGATATTTTCCACATCTGTGATGTATCACCTCTGTGGACCTGATGGCTATGCCCAAGCCAGTGCCACTCTAGGTGACTGATCCATGGTCAATCATCCTCCCCTAGCATTCCTGCTCCCTTCGAATCAACACACTGAGTTTCACTTGCCAAAAAAATGGCACAGTCGTGAAAGCCAGACCTGATCCCATCTCTCTCCCACCTCTACAGGGAGGTTTGTTTTTCCAGTTTGGAAGTTTGTTCCCATCAACTCTTGTAACAACCCAAAAGAGCTTGGGAAATGATGAAAAACATAAGCCAGGAACAGGAATCCCGCTTGCAGGCATTGCACTGTGCTCCCCAGCATAATGGATATTCTGATGTAGTGGGAATAGCATTTGCCAAGCTGCACATGAGGAATGCATTAGTCAGTACTACTGAATTGTTTGGAGTGTCTCAAGGATAGATTAAAAAAAAAAATCTATCCGTCTTCCTGCCACAGGAGTCCACAAAAGCCACAGAAAAATCAATTTGTCTGGGTTTGTGTAAGCTTCCGCAGTGTGGAAACCAAATGGGCTCTTTATTGAATCCAGTCCCCACTTACTGCTTAATTATAATCTCTCATTTTTCTTTCATCCACCCTTATTTATTTGTCTTGGAAACTCAACAAATAGACACACATTGATATTTCTGCCAGCAGCACACACCGGTGCTTGGCCTGCACTCACTGGAGCCCCACACAGCTCAGGCCATGCCCAGGTAGCAGCTCATTTTTCTTAGGATTGTGCCAGGCACATTTTTAACAGCGTATTTCTTAATTCTTAACCAAATTGCACCTCACTTTGCTGATGGAAAGAAAATACTTTAAGCAGCCACAACATTCAAATCTTCATGAATCCCTCATGCTTCCCCCTAAGGTACCATCTTCAATGAGGCAACATACTCCTGGCATTGCCCAATATCTCCATTTCCTGCCCCAAGAAAACTGCAGATCTAACTGACTTTGAGTCAATCCCAGGGGGTTGGTCAGAGATTTTGGATCCCAGGAGGTGTTGTCTGGTAGCCGAGCCAACAGGCACTCCAGTTACTCTGCCCACTTTGGGGCTTCATCCCAGTTCTTTATTAACTCATAGCAAAATACTGTGGTCTGGTTGACAAGTTACTAAATATATATATACACTCTGCTTTCAGACAAAGCATCCCCAAATAATGTTTGTTTTCCCAATGATTCATTTTAAATCTGCAAAGCTAACATTTTCCCATAGAAAATTTCAAAGCGTTGAATCCATGTTTGCCATTAGAAACTGACAGAAAAAAAAAAAACTAGTTTGCTAAATATTTTCTCCCTTATACTGCATAGAGCATTTTCCCTGCTCTCTAACATGGCTGTCCCAAATTGCATGTATTTTGACCACAAAGGATATCAGTGCCACCTTTTTCCCCAGCTGTACCAATATCTTCCCTATGAAGGATGACCAAGTTTTCTCTGCAGTGCTTCATTTCCTTTGTCATGTGTGGGAAGCTGTGCACTGAACTTGTCTTCCCTTTAGTAAGTTCTTTCCTACATGATTCCTACTGACAACAGCCTTCCCATCAAAAAAGAAACAAAAAACAGTGGTAGATTTTTAATGCCTTTTCATGAATCCACCTTTCTTCTGTTTCCCCTTGCAGGATACACCATCGCTAATGCTGCCACAACAGTCACAGCCACTCAGCTCAAACAGGCAGTGACGATGGGACAAGATTTGGCCACATATGCAGCATATGAAGCCTACCCTGCCTTCGCAGTTGCTGCACGCAGTGATGGCTATGGAGCATTTTAGCCCTGTCTTTTGTGAGTTTCCTTAAATCAGACAAGGGTAGGAAAATTCTCAGTCTGGTAATTCTTACACCCTCGTGATTTTAATCTAATCTCACACCTGAAGTTAATTTTTAGTCAGAGTTTCTTTCTGTTAGCTCTTTAGTTTCATAGTAGGACATTAAGGGAAAAGGAAAATTAAGAAAAAATTACTCAAAATCAGATTTCACATTAGAAAGCAAAATCTCAGCCCAGGAAACCAGTGGTTCTCAGGTGTGCGTATGTATATGTGTATATACATATATGAATATAAACACCATTGTGTGTGTGTGTTTACAAGCCACAAACCATGTTGGAATAAGCACCTACAGCCTTTCCCCTGAAGGTTTTGATGTGGGGCCGGGGAAGGAGAGGGTGTCCCAGCAATCCCCAGTACACACCAAGACTATCCTCTGTTCACCCCAAACCATCAGCCAGGCATACCCCATAATTTCTCCAACCAGGCAGAAAACAGCCAAAGGAAAGAGCCACTGATCACGAATGTGGCTGCCCAGACTTACAGGCTTCTTTGTACTCTCCTTAACGTTAATCTGATTTTAACCAAGAAGAAAGCATTCAGGAGAGTTCTGTCTCTGGCTTTGCTACTTCCCAGCTGTACCTACAATCACAAAACCACAAATAATGGCTTTTTTTCCTCCCCCACCTCCTAACCAGTGACATATTCAGTGAAAATCAGGAACACTTTTTCAACTATTACAGCTAAGGACCAGAGAAGTGCTATTTATTCAGACCAATTCTCTACTTAGTTAGACCATGAGAGCTCAGCCATTGCCTGGTAATAAGAGGCACCGCTATACAAACAAAATGGTACACAAGCAACTTCTCCAACAGGGTAGAAAGAGCCCTGTCTGGATGGTAACACTGCTTTATGCATTAAAGCAAGGCCACTGTGATTCTTGAAAAAATTAGTTTAGCAGAACGGGCTTCACTGGGGCAATTCACATCTGTCAGCAGTGCACTTTGTGTTCTGGTAAGTGGTGTGTCCATGCGCCTTGGAGATGCTGAGAATTCCCTCTGGTTTATGGCAGGAGGGAATTGTCCCTTTGTTTTAGCCATAGAAAGAAGAAATAACAATGCCTTAAGATAAAGGATAATGCTGATATTAGATAACTATGTTGNATATTAGATAACTACTTTAGTCCTCCAGCCCATGAACGCTAAGACGACTTCAAACAGCTCAGCCTAGCATGCTAACTTGGAGAACATATGACCTGAAAGGCTGAATCCCTGACTGGTTCTACCACACCACTACTTCACCTCTGTATTTTCCTCCTTTGGAAGATGAACCCACATTTCTTAGCCAAAATCACAGTAGCAGAAGTCATCCAGGATGGGCTGGCTTTGCCCATCANCATGCTTTAGTCCTCCAGCCCATGAATGCTAAGACGACTTTAAACAGCTCAGCCTAGCATGCTAACTTGGAGAACATATGACCTGAAAGGCTGAATCCCTGACTGGTTCTACCACACCACTACTTCACCTCTGTATTTTCCTCCTTTGGAAGATGAACCCACATTTCTTAGCCAAAATCACAGTAGCAGAAGTCATCCAGGATGGGCTGGCTTTGCCCATCAGTTCCAACTGTTCTGACCTCAAATTTACCATCCAGTCTAAATGAGGTACTGTGGCACCATGCAAATGATTCTGTCATTCAAAATGGAGCTTTTCCCACATCCCTATATCTGTACCAGCCACAATGGTCTGGGGCAAGGTGCTGATGAGCAGGCACCAAGTGTTTCTCATTCTCATACTGGGGCTGATTTGATTTTGCTTAGGATTGGAACAAAAACATGTAAACTGTATAGTTTTGTGGCACTATGAGACTATTTCTATTTATAAAGTAGCTCATTAGGATGGTCCAAAAGGTATTACAGCCCTCTGTGGTTACTGTTTAGCACACTTTGATTTGCAGAAAATGACAGTCCTGTTCACAGAGGCTGAAATAACCAAGAGTGTTACTGGTACTGTGGCTTTACTTTCTCTTCTGTCTATTTTGTGTTTGAGAAAACTGCCAATGAATAATATATCCACATGTCTCTCTAAGAAAAAAAATACTAGGATTGGCAGAAAACATTTCTTGCTTTCCTTGTTCAGTACCTTTCATCTGCTTTTTCAGTTATTTATATAAGTTCAGAAAGATGTCAAAGAAAAGGACAAGAAACAGTATTAAAGTGTGTGCATAAAGCACTTATTTTTGTACACTTAGTACAATATTTGTATAGAGTTTTAACACTATGAAGTGTAGAAAAGTCACATTATCCATTTACTGGAGGACAATCGCATATGTTTAAAGACAATGAAGTGAAAATAGCATCTCAATCATCCATTATGAGGAAATGATAACCAAGATTAAATTCTATGAAGCAAGTCTGTAATTCTAGAGTAATCAGAGGGCATTAACTGGACTTTGAAATCTCATTAAAACTTCTAAAACCAACATGAATGCCTCGGTTCTTTCATACCTTAAGTTTTATCTAGAAGAGTCATCCTGTACACTGTAAATAAGAACACAGTTAGCTCTGCAGGAATGGAACTGAGGTCATGCAGACAAGGCCACAAACTGCTTGGCAATGCTGAGTGTTTTCAACATGTGTTTTGGTGCCACTGACATTTGTATGCGGCAGAAAGTTGTGTTTTATTTCTGCACATTTACATTAAAAATCAAGAGTTCGGGGTTTTTTTTTTTCCTTCATCTCTTCAGCCAATATTTATTTCCTTGTCACTGCGAGAAGCACTTTTTTGATAAACATATGACCTTTGTTCCTTACTTTATCCCAATTAAGACGTCTTAGGGTGAAAGGTAAGAGGATAGATACGGTGATACAACATTTAGGGCTGGTCACACCATGGGAAGAGCCTGTCACCAGATCTCTGACGGTGAGATCTGCTACCACCTTGGCCATTTTAAGAGGATGAGGACTTGACAGATTTTTAACAGCTGAGTGGTAGCAGTTCACTCAGTAGCTGAGTGGTAGCAGTTCCTGCTTCCACACCAAACATTCAAACAGTGCAAGCCCTTAGTTCTTGTTTTGCACATTTGAGACCTTTCTCCAGAGAGATCCTGGCCCCCAAGAAATATAGGAAAACCTATGACTATTGCTCCAACTAGCATACAACAGAAGACATCCCTAGCAAGGCAAACAGGATTTCTCCAAAGTAGTCTGACATTGTTTTTAGATACTTACAAAGAGGTCAGCTGTATTCTGGGCTTTAGTAAGAGCAACAGCTCTGCCAGCTCTGTTATTTTACCTCATTAAATGTTCCTGATGTCCCGCTTTCATTTGTTTGAAATCAGGGCAATGGCAGGATTCACTTTTGTGCTGTAACACTCCCCCTCCTACTTTTCAGAGAACAGAGATTCCCTCTTTGCTCTACAGTTGGCTGATGAATTTTGGAGAGCATAATGCTATCATGGGATGATAACAGCAGGATAGCAAAGCCTTCGGCTAAAACAAAGGAGAATTAGCCCAAATGCAGCAGCCAGAGATATATAAACAAAGGAAAAGAGCTGCTTACCTTTAGAAAACCTCAGGGAGAGGGTATCTCTTGTCGGAGATCTCTCACCTCCACTACTAACCCTTAAATAAACTCTGGGAAGGCATGGATCCTGGCTTTATCCCTTGCAGTCACTCAGCTGCACTGCTTGCACCTGGGCTCCCCTGGGTTGGCCCTGCCTTCCCACCAGGTGCTCAATCAGTGGTTCAGGCTGTGACTCAGCATTTCCACTACAGAGAGAAAGGAGGATTTTCAAGAAAACTGAAAAACTGAAACTCACATCCTAACTTAAAAAGAAAACATTATTTCTGATTTGTAAAGATACAGGTTCCTAGTGGATAGCAAGACAGAGCCAAAAACTATGTACATCCTCCAACAGTCCCAGCTGTGTTTCAGCCATGAGCAATAAGAAGATAAATGGTGAAAAATCAGCAGACACCACTGGAGCTGGATAAACCCTGAAACATCCCACTTGGAAAGTGTCTTTCGTGTCCCACTGAAACCTCTTCCAGAAGCTTATGGGACAGAGTCTTCAGGGATTCTCAAGGTGATTTGCTTTATTTTTGAGTTTGCATGGCTCCCATAGCTCCCACAGACCATCTCTTCTCATCTTCCAACCACACACATACCCAGATCTTCCCCTTTTTGGGGGGAAAAATACTCTCAGGTATGACATTCAAGCCAGGGACTAGCAGCCTGGGATCACTCTTATGGGATGCTCCTTTCTTTTAAGGAGTGGGAATTATTGTCCTTGTTAGTACCGAGAACTGCCATGGGGCGTGTGGACAGCCCCACCTATGGCCTCCTCTCTCCTTTGGCCGTATCTGGGGCAGGCTCATCACCATCTTGAACAGACCCAGATCCTTGCCGTAACTGCTGGCTGGTTGAGCTGCACAGGTCTTCCATGAAACATGCAAACACGCAAAAGCCCATCAGGAAAGCCAAGAGACTGCAGGGAGATTCTCCTCTTTCCCTCCCATGCCTTGGGTCAGATCATAATTTATCATCTCTACTACAGAACCAAATACTGATGGTAATTTGGGAGGGACAATTGCAGCATGATCAAGCTTTGCAAAGCAGGTCAGCAGAGCCAGGATTAGCACATAGACGTGTGCACCTCCCAGATAAGTTTCTGAAGTTCGTATTAGTTCATGTTCTGTGATAAAAAAAAAAAGGTGGAACTTCTGCTCTCCCTTCTAGCACGTACGCAAGGCACAAATGGCTATATATCAGAGGAGAGCAGCCCTGTTGAGCAACTGTGATGAGTAAAGCTAAATTTAACCACTGGCGAGTTGCCTAAATTCTTAAAAAAATTTTTTATATGCTTTGGCTCTGTTCAGTGCAGAACTTGTTCTCATGTAAAACTGCACTGGCACCTAGTGGCCTCTGAATTCATCACAGCACCTCAGCGTGGTGTGAAATACTCAAAAAGGGCCATTTTTGATGCGTGTGAGCAGCAGGTGACAGTCACAGGGCTGTTTGAGAGCAAATAACACAACGAATGGTGCTCAGCAGCACTCCTCACACTGCAGCACTTGGAGCTGTTGAGTGGCCTGGGCTAGGAAATGAAGCTCCGTTTCATTTTTCCAAATGCATTTATTTTCAGAAGCACCTCCATGCAGTGTCTTCTGGTTTATAAAGTGTAGAAAATAAGTGGGCAGAAAGAGAATGATAGTTACATTGGGATCCATCCAAGGCAGCACAGCTTTTGGACCAGAAAACTCTTCCTGTGTCTTGTGAAAATGATCCGACTCTGTTTGAAGGGGATGCTTGGTATTTTACTGTGCATGGGCCTGCAAGAAAATGTGAGCAGAGCAAAGTAGGGAAAAGAACTGCAAGAAACTTTCTGATAATCCAGTGTGTCTGAACTCATTTCAGAGACTCTGCCGTAACTGGCAGAGTCATTCTGTAGTCAGAAGTGGGGTGGATGGACCAGTGGGGCAAGCTGTTTGAAAAGGACATTAAGAGCACCTCTGAGGATTTAATTCCCTGCCTTGTTACAAAACTCTCTTTTCTGATTCAAAATTGCAATTGCTTTGAGCTCCTCCAGATAGGAGTCTCTGAGACTCACTGCAGATGGTTTAAAATGAATAATTCATTTTCTCCTACTGATTTTAAAGAGAGGCAAATTATCTGACTGACGATTCTCTGAAGAATTAGAGATCGCATACAAAATTAATATACATTGTTGGAGCTTATTAAACATTTACAATTGTTTAGCCATGAGACACTACAAGAATCATAGAATCAGAGAATGGCTTGGGCTGGAAAGGACTTCAGAGTTCATCCATTTCCAAGCCGCCTGTTGTGCACAGGGTTGCCATCCATCAGAGCAGGCTGCCCAGGGTCTGCTCAAGCGCCCTGAGGGTTAGAGGTTCGTGAGGTCTGAGTGGGCAAGACCAGCTCGGTTGGCAGATCCCCGAGTGCTGATTAGCCAGGTGGCTTTTGCTGAACGTGTTGTCCGGACTGGCACAAGGGCTGCTACACAAACTGTCTCCTTTATAATCTGTTCAAAGGCTGTTGTTGCCCACGGCCCCATGTGAAATCATTCTTCTGAGTTGCTCAATAGGAAGAGCTTACAATATGATTTAATCCAGAATATTTGTTGTCCAGAAACCCACAACACCTAAGAAAGCTTGTGTTTCCTTTTTGTTAGTCAGTGGGACAGAGCAGTTATTTTATTGATCACATCCTTGGGAATTTGAAAATGTCCATCTTGCCATTTTATTTCTAAGAACTGGATCTTCTGTGCAGGTTCCTTGACCTTACTTTGCATTATGGAAAAACTGGCTTTCAGAAGGATTTGAATTATTTTCTTCCCCTTGAGGATGCTGAACAGAGCTCGGTAGGCATGGGCCAGGTCCCAGCATGCTGCAGTGATTTGTGTCTCTTTAGGACTGACACGGTGATGGCAGACCTTTTCCAAGTATTCTACTAGTTTTTCATGATTCTGCAGCTGTTCAGAGGTGAAGTTTCAAACCCCTGGGGGTGTTCACTGCTCTAGGCACCTGCCTGTACCACCCCACACTCCCTGCCACTCAGATCTGTTCTGTGTCAGGGCAGAGATCTCTGGGTTATGTTTAAATATTTGTTTAACCTTAAACATAACCTGAAACACATTCACAACACACTGCAATGGCAGCACGCTAGTTTGAACATCCCACAGGTATTCAAAATTCTCAAGAGCTATTGTAACTTGTCTAGGGAAAGGAGGAAAATGAAAGAGAAAGGGGTGCTGAGGAACTGCTGGAAAATGTACCTCCTTATCTCCTCAATAGCTGGGTTCCCCAGGGAGACAAAGCAAAGTGTGCAATTACTAAAATCCTCCACAGTGTGGTTTCTGAAACCCAAAGTTGACTGCAATGCTGAGTACACACACGTTATACCCTGCATAATCCATGATGAGACGGTTTTGGACCAGCTCCACAAGCCGGACACACAAGTCCATGGGGCCAGATGGACTGCACCCTAGGGTGCTGAGGGAGTTGCTGGATATGGTTGCCAGGCCACTCTCCATCATCCTTTGACAGTCCTGGCTAACCGGGGATGTCCCGGTGGACCGGAGGCTGGCAAATGTGATCCCCATCTTCAAAAAGGGCAGGAAAGGTGATCCTGGTAGCTACAGAACTACCAGTCTTACCTCGGTGCCAGGGAAGGTTATGGAACAGACAATCACAGGAGACATCATGGACCAATTAAGGGTCAACCAGGAGATCAGGCCCAGTCAGCATGGGTTTACGACCGGTAGATCCTGTTTGACAAACCTGATTTCAATCTATGCCAAGAAACTACCACAGTGTTAACATGCGTTAACCCTGCGTTAACATGGTCAGGTCAGACCTGCTGTTATTTCAACCCGTCAAGCTCCATGCTGGGTGCCAAAATGACTGTGGTGGCTCATACAGGCAGGTGGCTCAGCACCACACAGCCGCTAGCTCACTGCCCCTTCCCAGCTGGGTGGGGGAGAGAATCAGAAAACAAAGTAGAACTTCTGGGTTGAGATAAAACTAGCTACTAAGGTAAAGGATAATAGTTATGACAAATATATGTATGTGAATGTGTATAACAAGCGATGAACAAGCAATGGCTCACTATTTGACAATCAGTGCCCAGTTAGACTCTGAGCAGCGGAAGAAAGAGACATGAACTCCCACCCCCTTCAGAACTCCTCCTGCATGATGTCATAATGGCGTGGAATATCCCTTTGGCCAATTTAAGTCAGTTACCCTAATCCTGTCCCAGCTTAAACTAAGACATCCTTTCTGATGTCTTGTGAATTCAGCAGTTCTTCCCAGCTATATGGACTGGGCTCGATTTTATGGACTATTTTATTGTCTGGATTAGGTCTCATTATGCATTAGTTCTCTCTGAGAGCCTATTCACAATCAATAAGCATTTATTTAGTGACTAAAGAAAAACAGTTCATTTTTTAGTACAATAAGAATCAATGAGATCCATCTGGGACTGGTACTACTTGAATGAAAATACATCAAACTAATGAGGCTGAATTGCAGGTAAAAGTCAAAACTTTGCAGAAAGCTGAGCTTTGCACAGCAAAGGACAACAAGAAGCACATAAGGGACAACAACATTTCTCCTACAGAGGAAAAATGCCACAGAAAACCTCCCAGGTGTTCATTTGAACATCACAGGTATCAAATCTACTGTTCAAAGGCAACAATTCCTTTAATGAAAACGGTTGGCTAAACATTTGTAATTTCAAATGCTGCAGATGTGCCTTCAAAGGGATAGAATTGCTTGAACAGCCTTCTGTAGTGCCCGAAGTAGTGGATCCTGTAGGTGCCAGGCTCTGTGCCGCTAGGGATGTGCCATTCAATTGTCACGTTGCTCTGGCCAGATGACCCTTTGGTCCAGTAAAACCTAGAGGGCAAAACCAAACTGGAGTCAGCAAGAAAATAATTTGTTTTAACATAAGATAAATGTGATCCAGTTAAGTATATTTTCAGAGCTTCTATTAACCTTTTGCTCATGTATTTAGGCTATCAGAGCAGCAACCAGCAAGCCAACCCCAAGCTCAGCAGGGTTGACAAGTGTTTAGAAAAATGTTTGGCTGTGTGTAATGCTGTGACCCCAAAACGCTACTGTGATGAACCTGTGCCACCACCCTCTCTGTCCCACTCAACAGACTCTGAACCAGGACCAACACCCCTGGGACTCAGGAACTAGAATTCACCTGGGAAGATCTTTGGGCAGATGAGCTCATGGGGATCTAGCCACCGTTTATCACTGTTGCCTGCCTTTAACAAAACACAGGGCCAGGCAAATTGCTGTCCATCCTCCTGAGCAGTTCCAAGGCAGCAATAACTGCCCACACTGCAGATGTGGGGTCTGGTCTAACGCTCCACTGTTGTGAACACCAAGACAGAGTGCAGCAAGTCCAGAATGCATTGAGCATGTCCCTGCTGCAATTGTGATCTGTGTACATCATGTGTACATTGGTGATACAGTGCCAGTGCTGCCTAGGTAGGAAACTTGATGGAAAGGGTGAAACCAATGAGAGGGTCAACATAGCTTAGTGTTAGTATTAAATAGAGGCAAAACACCCAGAGCTCCAAGCACATCAGCTTTTGCTTCAGGGAGCCAGCAACACGCTTGCTTCTGTTGCCATATGAGAGCGTGCCTAGAAGAGGCTGTGGATTTATGCTGGCTACCAGATTACACTTACAGAGCAGTTGCTTGCACATGAGCAGAGAGAAGTATGCCGCACCAAATGCTTATAAATTCAGAGTAAGGCTTCCTCAACTGAGAACATTGTCTCTCTGATACCTGGATGTTATATGCGATGAGACATTGCAAGGCCAGAAGATCCCAAGATGGATGTTTTCCACTTTCTTATTGGTTTGTGTGTGTTCTTACAGTTGCAGGGGAAGATAGGCAAATGCCTGGGTTTATTGTAGCAGGAGAGTGACTTCAAAATGAAAAGTATGACCAAAGACTCCCTTGAGTCTTTGGATACTTCGTATATTGGCTTCTGGGATAGCTTTGAAAGGTGACATCAGTTTTGCTGCATAATGGATGTTTTTCCTCACGATTGACATCTCTAACCTCGATATTCTTTCCTTATAGACTTTTTAAAGTGATATCTGTTTCTGCTGTATGTTGTACAGCAAAACCAGACAGTCTTTTCCTATAAACACCCTACTGCTGGCTGGGCCTCTTATTTGGTATCCTATCCATTAGCACAATACAAAAGATGGATGGATGGATGTAGGCTGTGAACAAACTAAACATTGATCCTGCTCCAATTAACCCTTCATTGCAGAAGATATACCAAGGGGAAGGCTGAATGTTTTGTTCTGGACACGTTAACCAAACAAATGTGGACTGATATATTCCCAAAGAGCACTGTCTGAAGGAACAAGAGCAACCTAATGTTGGATTAAACTCAAAGCAGAGACTGTGAAGCAGTGAAATCTGTTAGGGACACAGACCTGGTGTCCCAGGAGGCATCGTTCTGTACCACCTGCCAGCTCCCTGAAACGCTGGTGTATCTCTCCACCGTCAAGAAGTTGTGTTCAGTCTGGAATAAAAACAAGAGAATTGGCCAGGTGCTGAGCCAACAGGCATGTCCCTACTCTTCTGTGTCATTTCAAGCAGAGAAGGGGCTATGCGTCTGAACTTAAACTTAAAGATGAAGAAGGGAATATGTGAAGTACTTTACCATTGGATAGGCAAGTTATTTGCTACCAGTTTCTGTCTAAGATGGCTGATGGAGTAAATTATTTACATGCACTGGAAGCACATGATCTTACTCCTTTTGAAACAAAAACATCAGTGGGTTGAATGCATAAGGCACTAACTAAACCTTAAGTAATCCTTAGCATCTCCGGCTCCAGCATTGCTGTGCTATATTTACCATGTTCTCCGCAGAGTTCCTGGGGTTTGCACCTACAAAAGTTACTGCAGCAACTTCTCCCTGGGGGGGAAATCGAAATTTATATTGAAGTCTGAGCAGCACAATGCACATTAATAGCATCCTTTGAAGAGGTCTTAAGAGTGTTTTGTTTGTTGTCTTAAAATAATTTCACCTGTTGCAATAGCAGTGGACAATATATATTGTGAACTGGTATTCTATGCCTTCCCCTTTCCTGCTTGTTGGACAAACATCACAGCATGTACAATTTATTTATGAAAGAGGGAGAGAAATAGGTGAGATTTTAAGAATAACTGCCTGCCTTCTTCCAATCTTACTGCTGGACACTGCAGTGAAATGAAAGCTTTTGCTCTGAACTCTATATCTACATTTTAGATATTGAGAGCTGAAACCTTTCTGACATTTTTATTTCATTTACATTCCATGCCAGAGACATCAAAGGCGTCCTGATTTCTGCTTGTAAAGAAATCACTGTACAATATTTGACCACTTCATTACCAACAGTTACTTTATGTAGAAGCAGAAGGGGGAATCTCCTTCATGTTGATTACCATAGGGACTTATTTTTTCCTTCATTTTAACCACACTCAGTGCGTTGACATTGGCATGAAAACTGTCTCTCCTCTGCTACTCTGATCTGGAGAGGACTGCTGCTTTGTAAAACTGCTAGCGTGTTTAACCATTTTGCAGAAATAAAACTTCATGATCAAGGGGTAAGCTTGGTTCGTTACCAGAAATAAGGAAGAGGGGAAGCATTTTGAAGGAGCTTTTAAAGTTCAGGAGGGCTCTCTGACCTTGTGCACGTGTGGAAGATACCAAAACAAAGCGCACGACACATGCATGGATGGGCACAGCTAAAACCTGCTTTTTCACCCATGCCCAATAAGAGCAATGATGTCTTTTAGGTTTGAGATCACCACAACCGTTCAGAAAATTCAGACATTTTAGCAAGATAACTGAACATTTAAAGATTATTTCCTAACAGGTTTTAGCAAATGCCTGAAGCTCTCACCGCTCGATACTGCACGTTCACTCCTTGAAGAACATCCCCAAACGTCTTGTTCACCGGTGCTCTATCGACAGTGACAGCAGGCACCAAGGTCAGGCTGGTTACATTGAAGAGTGGGGGCTCAGGGCCACTTGGCAAGTCCTGCACTGTGTCCTGTGGGAGGGAAGATGTGTTCATTATACATAAGTACATATAACCACTCTCTCCATTATGAATCATACCAGTGCTCTGGTTCCTTATCCAAGTACATATCCACGCATATGGCATATAGAAAATTTTGATTACCTTAGCAATAGCCCTTGCAAGTCCTCTGTACAGCTGGATGTAAGCAGAAAGGGTGTGTGGTCCGTAAATGGTTGATGCTGCCTCATATCGTTGAACCTAGGAAAGGACAGAGTTGGGGAAGGAGGGTTGAAATGACTCTTGAACAGTGTATGTGTCTCATTCAGCTGCACCGAGACAGGAACAGTACAGTACCTGCGAGGGTTCATTTAATGATTAATAATTAATTTATAATCCTTATCTAAATAGTTGGTTTCCTGCATCTCAATCCCCTTACTGCTAGGG
>PPHD01012389.1:0-18070 GCA_002909625.1 Bambusicola thoracicus | reverse complement strand
ACTTATGTCAAAGCTTTTCTACTTAATGTAATAATAATGCTATATTAAAATATATTGCAAATTAAATTATTAGTGTTTATATAACTTTTAAAGTTCTGTCCTGGTAGAGCTCATGCCAGAAATGATAAATCTGGAAATCTGACAGTTGAAAATGAAAGTTTAAGTTCATGAAATAATCCATCCTACTAACTTAAATGTACTAATTTATTTTCTTGAAATAAAGTAAAATACATGCTTTTAGAAAGCAATAACTCTTCCAGTAGCATTAATATCTATGTCATCTCAAAAGAAACTATGTTCAGTATTATGAACTATGTTATAGATATGAAATTTTCCAAAGGTTCAGATCTACAGTTTCTATGTTAATTCTTTATACACAGTTCTGACAAATGTTTCAGTTGAAGTTTACTTTTTGAGCTGTATTAGGTGTTTAAATGCATTTTCAAAAACATCTATGCCCTCAGTTTGCATTGTAATAAAAAACTTAGAGACATACCTAAACTTGGAGATTATTTGGCCCTTTATCACATTTTTTTTTAATACACAAGTACAAAATTTCTATAAGCACCTAAGTTAAAATCATAAATCCTAGGACTTTTAATCCAGATGGGAACGTAAGCATTCATGTTTTCTTGGCTTCTGGAAGCTCTTTCTGTTCAAAGTCACTCCTGATTACAGGAATAGACCTTGCTATTAGACTACAAGGTCATTGGTCCTTTATTTCAATTTATTCATTTATAATATATATATTTGGTCTTATCTTTTTTATGTAAAGAAAAACTCTTCATAATTCTGTAAGTCTGAATACTATAATTACCAAACATTTATTCGTTATTTAGGATCAAAATCAATAGAAATAAATTATAAAGAAACTAAATTGAAAACGTACTTCAAAACTTCAACTTTTTAATACATTGTTATAGTAATGATTTTTCAGCCACTCCACACACATGAACTCCTCAAAGCCCACCAGATTTTCTGAATTTAAAAACCTAACATAGGAAAACTAGAATGATATCTATATATACATATATACAATGTGAGTTTTTAGACCTCACATTTTAGGTATCTCTTTTGTGATGTTTCCTCACTATCTCCGGAAAGAAAAACTTCACAAATGCTATGTAGAAGTAAAGCCAAATAACATTCCCAACAACCTACCTCATAACCCTAGCTATTACTACTCTTGGGATGCAGTCTACTCACTGGAAAGCAAAGCTGTATATGTAGGCTGCAGGTATCAGTGACTGTGGCTTAAGGTTAGTACCTGGTCCCTGTAGGAGCTATGTCACTGGTACACAGCAGCCTCCACAGACAAAAGCATTACCTGTTGAGAAGCATCCACAAGAAATAGAACTTTAAAACAGTACAAAACCTCTCTGCAGTCTATCATCCTCCGTGATTCACTATTCCCCAGAAGCTCCACCTCCTTCACACTGCCCCGTCTCAAATCTCTCTCCATGTCTCACATCAACCCATTAGCAAGAACAGCAGACTCTTAATTAGTATTTGCATTGCTCTGTGCTCATGGTCTCCTTCCCTTTCTTGAGAGATCCCATTAATAGCACAGAGCTCCTCTGTTCTCTGCATACCCAGCTTGAATGAAACAGCTGTGTAACTCTGGACTCTGTACTTTGCCACTGCATTTCCCGTTCCTCTAAGAGCTCATCCACATTGCTTTCTTGCCTCTTTTCCAAAGGTTTCATAACTATAACTTTGACTGAAGAGGATGTTTTGATAAAAAAAAGCCCCTAAATTATCCAGCCAGTGCCAAGTCCTTGCACGCAAGTGCAAAATATTTAACACATGCATGTATTTGTTAAAGATATAGCTATGTATCCAGTGATAAAAGTAGAAATACAATAAGAAAACAGCATCTCTGGCATGGCTTTAACTGAATCCTCACATGACCCACTTGAAAAATTCAGCAGGTGGTAGCCCTGAATGACTGACATCTATGTTCATCTGTTTAAAATACCTTTGGTGGAAAAGATAAGATAGAAAAGACTCAAAGAGCACAGTATCCCACATTTGTTTGTTGCTTGGAAGAGAAGTAATGGAAGTATAAAATTCTTTAGCAAAAGTTCATCAAAATAGAACTCTTTACTAAAAAGAAGCAAATTAAAAAAAAAAAAAGAGATTTTTAGAGTATTGTCAGTTGTTGATAAATCATGAATATATTCTTTCTCTTTCAGATATCAGAATAATATTATTTTTTTCTGACCAGAGCTTGATCCTCATTACATCATTAAGTTCCAGAAAGTAGTGCAGATTTAAAATTTGTGAGCATGAATAAAATATAAACAGGATATTAATATATTGCTTCTCAGCTCAAATAATAACATGAAAGCAAACCTTTGAGAAATATCATTGTCTACTATAGTCTTTTTTTTTTTTTTTTTTTTAACCAGAATTTTTTAGATCACTTTACAATTAAGTGGAAAACCTCTGGAAAGTTTAGCCAAAATCTCTTCTGATTAAAATAATCTTATGTAAAAATTGTTTTCTCTCCAAACAAAAGATAAGCAGTTTCCCAAACGAACTCCTTCCCTCCTACCTCTGCCATGTACTGACTCCCATGGAGAATTAAACTCAGGACCTCCAGAACAGATGGCAAAGACCTTATCTGCTTTCCAGTCACAGCATGAGGCAATATAGGTTTGTCTGATAATGTACTCAGACTGAAGAAAAGGTTCCTTGACCCCTCTCAATATGTCCACGTTCACCAAAGAAATACTTCTTAAAATTTAATCTACAGTTTTAACTTTGACTTTTAAAAAGTCATTTACAGAATAACATATGCTAAAGAGACTGTTTTCGTTATAGAGTTCTTCTATTTTGTCAAATCTCAGGCACTGTCTTTAATTAAAAGGCAATAATACTCAGCATATATGTCGTATAGTTTCAGTTAACTTTGTATCTCTTTTGTACCCCTCTCCCCATTGTACTTAAATTCTGCCATAGCCTAAGCCCTGCATTGTCCCATAGCATAAAACAAACTCATTGTGAGTTATCAGATGAGTGCAGCTCAGTTCTGACACTGCACCAAGACAGCAGCTTCTTCTGCTCTGTTAAATTGTCATCTGCCCACCTACAAAATTCTTACAGCAAAAAGCGATAAAATCTTTCTCCCAAATTATGAAAAACATATACAAAACAGAGCAGAAGCAGCTGTTACTCTGAAGTAGAGTCTTTTTCCTTTTTAACTATGTGATCTTAGCCAGTTAACACTTCGGTTTCTGAATGTTTCAGCTTTTATTTGAGAGCAAGAGTCTTAAAAATTGACACTGTTTTGGATATTATTTTGTTTGAAGTTCCTTTTAAAACTGCTCTTTCATTTTTAGAGGTTTTAAAAGATAATAAAATTAAGTTTAGGGTGACTTTTAATATTAAACATATAAGGAAAAAATCAGATCAAAAGTTTTGAAGTGTGAGGTAGTGAGAATTGCTAACTGATGGCAGTAGTAATCTGATGGCTGTTGGGGTGATGGCTGATATGTGTTGCTGGGCTCCCTATAGTTTCTACTACACAAATATTTGTTTAACATAATCTTGTTTTCTTATACAGTACTTGTTAAAACTGTTGGGGAATCGCATATGCTTCCTATAAGAGAAAAATAAAAGAGGAAAAAAAGAAGTAAATTAAACAAGAAAATGAGAATCTCATTAAATTCATATAAAATATTTACTCATTAATACTACCAACAACCATATTTTTGCTGTTTGGATCACAGCAGCAGCAGGAGCTGAGGCCTACCAAGCTTGTTCTAATTAACTCACACATGTGCTTTCCCATGGTGGCAACTACAATGGGACCATTCAGTTGTTTACAAACGAACTAACAAAACTTGTAGGGGTATACATGAGTAGGTAAGAAGAACTACAGTGTATAATTTCCCCATATAAACATTGTCTGTGCATCAAAGCAACTCTATCATTAGCTGGGAAGAGATTAAGGTCCTGTTTACTTACAGTAAAATCCTTTTTCTTCTTATGACCTAAATATCTTAGAGTCCCCTGCAGCCACCCCGACTCCATACCAAATCACATCTGCGTCTCCCTCCTATATTGCTGTTGTACTGATTTATTCCTGTAGCCAGAAGCCCTGTCTTTATTACACGATAGATTCCTCGTGACTTTCTTATACAGTCAGCAAGATTTCACACTTCATTAGAGGCTAACACACACACTTACATAAAGAAAAAAGTCTGAGCAAACCATTCTAGTACCAAAATCCAAAGCTTGTCATAGAAAAGGTTTATGGAAGACTTCACTGACAAAGTATTTAAAGCTCATGCATGCCTTACAGTCAGCAAAATAATTCTAGACTTGATTAATATAAATTTGTCCCTGGTGTTTTCTGCAGAGAAGAATGAAGATGCCCCAAATAGTCTTGAATTAAATAACTTGAAAATAGGAAATAGTTTAGCAAAATAACTTAGTTAGCTATAGCGGTACTCTGCCTCCAGACTACTGCAGGGTTTCCATGTAATCCAAACACTTTGACCTGAGTAAGCAAAGGCACTTGTAAAAGCATTAGCAAAGCTACTGAGTTATTGTACCATCAGCCCACATCTTTCATTGCTGCTTCTGGACAAATAGTTTTTCACTGTTTGGCATCCAAGAGCAACCTGGGATTAGGATAAAAAGGGTGAGAAAGGTAGAAGGTGAGATAGGCTCATAAAGAGCAACCTGCTAGGTTGTTACATTTGAAAATATGTTTCAGAATATCTGTAATCATTTATAAAGAATTATTTAACTTGGGAAAAAAAGGATTAACATGGACTATTGCTACACAGTACATCTAGAGCAAGCAGAGATATTTTTAGTTAAGAACATAACTTTAATATCTTGCTATTTGTGTGAATGTCCTCTTTGGTCTTGAATTAGTATTTGGTCCACCCTAAATACTACAATCACTTTCCTCTTTGTGAAGCTTCTATTGTGTTTTTCCACAATAGAAAGGAAATGAGGGAAGAAAGAGAAAGAAGGCTAGCCACAAGGCTGACCATAATGAGACTGGCCATTCTTCAGTTAGGCTTTAATGCTAATGGATTGAAACATATCAGCAAGGTTATTTCCCCTGCCAGAATTTCAAAACAGCAACGCATGCAGGTATATCTTGTAGAACGATCAGATGGAGTGATGCTGAATAAAGAAAAGAAAATACTTCAAAAGTAATAAATCCTTACTTTCAAGGCACATATGTGTTTGTTCAGTCTGAGAACACTCAGGAAACTTTTTTAAATCCCAAACCTATATTTTACTGTATCACTGCATTTCTAGCCTTGTAGGCATGCAGATTTTGTTTGACATTTCCAAATCATGATTCTGCCTTTTCCAATTTCCAGCAGAAAAGAGCCTTAAGATACGCCTGCTTCTTCCTCTGAATATTATTTTCTCACTTTTCTTAAACATCAAGAAATTGCCTCTAGTGACAAAGTTTCTGTAGTATAGAGGAAAAGGTCACATTACAAAGTGATACAGAATTGAAGTCAAGAATAACTCCTCAGCTCTCACAACTCTAGTACTGATCGTTATTAGCTTTTTCTTTATGATCTGGAATGTACCCATCTCAAGAAACTATCCGCAGCTTAATATACTCATTGTAGATGCATGCAGCTTGCCCACATTTTCCTTCTTCAATAAACCCAGCAAAGATTTTACCACGAAACCTTGAGCAGTAAACAAAGCTATAAACATTCATATAGCTCTGTAACAAAGATTTGCAACGCGTTGTCTAGCAAGGGGTGTGCTAGGGCCTGCTTTAGTGCAGCCTAGTCTGAGAGATCGGAGTCAGACAGTCCGCAGCATGAAGGACAGGAAATTGGCTTTTTACAGCCCATTGTTATCCCAACTGCTTTCTTAAAGGCAGAATAAGCAAACAAACTGCTTGAGGATCAGACCTGATAGAATAGTGTAAAGTAATAAATAATAATAATAATATTAAAATAGTGTTAAATGGTGATCCTATCCTAATGACTGTATAAGTGAAACGCTTATTTCAAAAGATACTCTGTATCACGAACATTTCTCTGCTTTATTCACAGATATTACAGGTATATCATCATTTGCAAATTCAATTAGAGAACTTGACAGTAAGAAAATAATGCATTAAATCAGTAAAACAGCAATACATAAAGTACTTTCTTTGGGTTTGATTATCATGCTGCGTCTGTCACAACTGTTTATTCCAATCCTTTATCTCTTCAAGACCTTTCTAAAGTGGGCAAGATTTTAAAATATTAAGGTAGAACCAATGATATTTTGAGCATGAGTTGGTTTACCCATCCTTTTTATCCATAAAGCTTTATAAGAGAAAGGGAAAGAGTTCTGACATTGTCAGATGCTGTTTTGAGTTTTTTCTACTTGCACTCTTAGTCAAGAAAAATTGTAACATTAAGGAGGAAATCATGATAAATGCAGAATTCCACTTCTCTGATCATCTTAGGTAGCTGGCCTACAACCCAAAGGTAGGAATTTTCTTCCTTTCCAAACTTTTCACTTTTTTTGTCATTGTCATTAATTTTTTTAATGATACCTCCAATTTACAGATGATGATTAACTGTCTCATGAGAGATTCTGATTGCTGAAGCCTAACTTTTATCACTGAAGTGCCATAAATTCCACAAAATCATCCTCTATTAGATACATACAATGAATCGAAAAGACTCAGAGCCTTCTCATCTGTGGGTATTGTGTTTGTTTGTTTATTTAAATAAGAAGCTTTGTCAGAGCCTGACATAACTTGCATTCAGGAAGTTACTACTTTTGTATGTCTGGTTTAGTTCCATAGTAGCTAGCAGTTGCTAAATAGAATAAATGGAACTGTCTCCTCTTGCAGTCAAATAATGTATTCAGAAAATGTGTCTTCACCATTGCTTTCTGTAGCCATAACAGACCTGGCTGAAAACTAAAGAGTAATCCGAGTTTGTCTCCAGTAGTCATTATCAGTAGACAGCCTAGCCACCAAATAATGTAGAGCCTTGGTGGTTACTTTTTTGAAGTGAAAGGACATGTGGAAGTCTTCCTTTCCTTGTCTTCTTCCTCCTCCTTCTCTTATAAAAATGAAGATGAGGAAGCTCATTTTAATGACACAGTTACATAACAATAAAAAAAACCACCGAATATCTTATTTCCTTTGTCTTTCTTGTTTACCTTCATGTCTTTGAAAGTAATCTCTGAGTATTTGAGAATCCCTGGGGTTTGAAAGGTATAGCCATATTTTTTTTTCTCATTCTAGTATCTTCTCCTGTACAATAAGGATGAAATCTCAGCTCCATTAAATTAATGGAAACTCTTAAAAGAGAACAAAATATCATGTGTTCACAACAGAGATTGTATTTTGCAAAGCTCTGTTAATGAGTGGATGTGGCCCCAGGTTCTAAAGAACTCCTATGACACGAAGCCTTGCAATTCCCCAACCAAGTGTATGCCTCTTGGTTTTTCTTGCTATTACATTTCTCCTTGGAGGTAAGATTTTATTCTTTATATTTCTGTGAAAGAGGATCAGTCTTCTACAGATGCTGCCATTTCAGAATATATGCAGCTTATGGGTTGCATTATCACTCTGGAAAACGCACTGAGACTGGAGCATCTGATCATCTGTCTGTACATTATTAGTAATCATCAACTTCTTGAAACGCTCAGACCTTAGACCATTTCTATGAGTTTCTCAAGAATCTAAGTGAAATTTACTTATGTTTCGTAACTATTGATGGCATAAACTTTAGCTTTGATTAGCTAAGTGCAGTTTAGTAAAAAATCATCCCCCATATCTGTAGTACTGTATATTTCATTTTATAAAGTATCCAAAATATGAATTTAATTGTGTTGGTCTAGGAAAAAGCTGCTGGCTATCTTATGAAAGGGTTTCATTCTGCAGTACTGGCAACAGGTGTAAGTGTGTGATTCACTTTCTGGCTTACTAGCAAAGTTGCCGTACTAACCATGTAACTATAATAATGTATTTTCTTCAACACTTGTCCAGCTGAAAAGGATGTCTATCATGCCAGAGTCAGGGATTCATTGCAGGGTTTTATCTCTCCCCTTGAAGAAGGTTAATTGAACAGCATGAGAGCAATAGATTCATTTCCAAGATCAGATGAAGAAACAGTGGCCTACAAGAGAGAGAACTTCTACTCCTAGTCACTCGATCTGTAAAGCTATGGATGTTGTACATACCTGTGCATGTTCTTCTCTGTATTTTGCAATAACTTCACAGAGGTATGAAATTAAATTGAGAAATACACTATATGAAAAAGCATTGGCTTGGTAGGCTTCCTCCACAAAGGATAGATTGAATAGGCCAAGTCCCTTCAAAGTACGTTATTTTCTTGAAGTGCTGTTCTCTGCGTATGCAGTATACTGTAACCAAATCAAGTTGCTTCAGTGTTTATTGGATTAGCTATAATGATATGACTAGAAAAACATAACTCATCATCATACATTAGCAGTTCACACCCCATGTTAATTATACCAAAAAGAGAAAGATGTGTCTGGAAAGTCTGCGTGAAAGAAAGCAAATCTCTCTAATACAAGTTCTGGCAACAAATTTAATATGAGAATGCATCTTAAATTGCTTTTAAAATGATGGAAATTCCTGCTGACAAAGACACATATTGTGCAGAGAAGCACATATTCCATCTGCCTAGGCAACATGGGGATCCTTTATGCTGAGCAAAGTGGAATGCCTAGTTCCAGCTCCTTTCTGTGGTCAGGCTGTGTACCAACTTTGATGAAAAAAAAAAAAAAGAAGAAGAACAGAGCAATTTTGTTTTTTTGTTTCATTTAAGAAAAATAAATGAGAAGTTAGTCTGTGTGGCTCCCATCATGCATTAATTTTCTGTGTAAATATTCTTTTGCAAGAGGGATACTCTGAGGAATGAGTTCAAGACTGTTTGGCATTTACAGACAAGACAGGGCTTTTTACAACTGCGTGTAGACAGGTAGACCTAGCGGCTGAGTGTGGGACAGGTCACAGCACAGTTGTTTGTTATACTCACAGAAAACTAAGGTGGAAAACGGGAGTAGTATCTGAGATTATGGAAGAAAGTGCCCAGGAGAGCAAGCCAAGAGCACAACTCAAAGGCAAGAAAGGGAGAAAATCAGCAGAACAGAGGGAACTGCTTGTGTGGATGGGCTTGAAGCAGGAGCTGGGTAGAAATAAAGCACCCTAAGTGTGAGTCTTATGATGAACGGTATTAGCTAAAACAAGAGACTGAGCCCAGTGCATTTTCAAGATAGTGGCTGATGTTTACCCGCTGGTACTAAAGCTTGAGGAACTTCTCTTAAGTAGTTTGTTGGCAGGCTCATAACTAACTCATAGTTCTTGCCCTTTTTTTTCCTCACGTGCAAATAGACTTGTCACAAAGTGACACTGTCAGAACAATGCTGCCGAGAGCATTCAGAAGGAGCTTGTTCACTGATTGAAACTCAGAAATTGTATATGCCATAACACATAATGCTTATACACGTGATCACCAAGCCTCATACATAGGGTCTGATAATATCTGCTGAAAATGCTATTGTAAGGAAAAAAAAAAAGAAAAAAAAAGTGTCATAAGGACAAAAAATGAGGTCATATAACACTGCCTTCACAATTGCATAGACGCATGACATGTAAATTCAGCTTGCATAGACGTATTTTCCCATGCTTATCTATTTCAGCTCTCTGTATTATGCTTCTGTGATTAAAATGTCTATTAGAGCAATTCTGTTTCCAGCAATCTTGCTATTTGCTAAACTAAAATAAATGTTATTTTAAGCTAATTTTCAGTAAACTGTACTATTTCCAAAGGCTACAACTTGAATATTTTATAACCGTTATGTGATAGTGTCATACACAGTTCACTGAAGAGATCTCATAGACATCACAGCTATAAATTTCATACTCTTCGCTTATTAGTGGGTCAACATATTCTTTGACACCCTGCTGAGTTTGTTAGGCTACATATTTATTTATAAGTCTTCCTTTTGTATACAAATCAGTCTCCTGTAGTGTTGCACAGCATACAAAAAAAGTTAATATATCACGCAGAATACCAATGAAAACAGCAGAAACAGAAACAGTTTTCTGTATTTATCCAGGAAAGCTCAAATAAAAATATTTCATTTTTAGTAATTTAGTTGAATTCCCATTCAGTTTATGCAGCTGCATTAAATCTATGAGAATTGCCTAAAGCAGCGAAAGACATTCTAACTCCATTTCTAATTTTAGTCCTTCTAACCCTGCATTTCTTAAGGGTAGTGCTATCTCCATTTCAAGAATTATCATATATTACCACCATACAACCTGAGCTGTATGACCTATAAAAATACAGTTCCATTTCCAGATTAATTTAAAAAAATTACTAGATCATAATAGAAATTATGGAAGAGCTTTGCAAATCTTCATCGCAGTCAGATACTGTAAACTAAGCCCTTCTCTAAAATCCCTCACTGTCTGTTCCGTTGCACCACCAGAACAAATGAATCAACTGAAAAGCCACAACCTGTTCGGAATTCATGATGCCCTCAGGACCAAACAGAATATTCAGACACATATTTATGAAGACAAAAGGCAGTATCCTTAAGGAAGGGACATTATCACAGAAAATGTAGTCACTAACTGTGCAAAAATTATTGTCTTAGCATAAATGTTAAGACAGATGTGTACTGTGTATAAGGACCACTCTTGGCTTCCACTGAGAAGTTTCCCATGCACATATTTTATCCAGTTAGATTAGCAGGGCAATATTTCAAAATTAATGAATTATTTGTTTCTATAATAAAGTTAAGAAACAAAGTAACATTAATATCAGAATTTGAAACTTACAAATTTCAGGAGCTGTCTCAATTAAACATGCTGCAAACTGAAAAGCAAAGTTTTCTTAAGCTTGTGGATCTAAATTTTAAAGTACAGAAAGACTTATCTGCCTGATTTTTATCTTTCAAATAGATCTGTACTTCCTGCTGAACTATATAATATGTAATTATTGTTTTACAGAGCAACACTATGAGGGCAAATGTAGCTAAACAACAGCTTTTTTTTCTGTGAAGATGGGAAGGGGAATCCAAAATACAAAGGAGAAAAGAGTTAAGAAAAAAGTCTGACTCTAAAGAAGAAAAACTTCTGTTTTTCAAAGGATATCCCTTATGCTGACTGTCTGCTATAGCTTGATCTTGCTAGTGTCAAGTCAAGAGAGCCAAGCTGGCCAAAGAAAACTCAGCTGATACCATATTTTAGCAGGTCATTGAGCTTTTGGGGGTGAAAAGGAGAGAGGCTGTGAAGCTAATCCAGATGAGATACCTAATCTCTTGTTTATGTTCCACTGTGATAAAGTCATTTCAGAGCAACAGTAATAATGAAAAGTAAGGAAGTTTAAAAAATTGGAAGGACAGAAAAAAAGGGTGTGGGGGAGAATTATTTGATTGTCATTTTGTTTTGGCAGATAACAATACAAAGTGTGAAGGCCACAGGTCTTAATAAAATGCTTTTAAAGCAGTGAACTTTTGATATCAGCAATGCATATGTTGAAGGACATTCTAAGCTCTGTTAAAAGTGTGTTAAAATAAAAAAGTCCTAGGCAACAACTAGATTAACCAGGGGAAAAATAAAACAGGTAAGAATGTCAATGAGGATTTGTTATTTTGCTCTTACCTAAATATGAGTTGTAAATAATCTTCTCCATGCCAGCCTGATGTTTTTAATTTTCACTTCTTGCAAATCAATGTAAGCTTTAACAACAGATTCAGAAAATTCATCCAGAGCCAGTATATGACTGTAGCTGAAAGAATGTCATATTGTCAGCTCCTGAAAATTTCCACAACTGATACTTTCTAAGAGTAATGATTTCTATGCATAACATCCTTATACTTTCATAATGCTATGAAATTACTACTTTTTTTACACCGTGGCAAATATTTTCTACAGATTTTAACTTGTTTGCCTCTCATTAAAGAGGTTTATAAATAACTGGATGAATTTCTCATTTATGAAGGACACAAGAACTACAAGTCCTCTTCATTTCTATAAATCTAGTCCGTTATTTAGAATAATCACTAAAATTTCATTTCTGATTGGAAAAGAGAAAAAAAGAGGACTTATTTATAGACAAAATATTTAAAGATTATACATAAATGTACTGACTCATACTAAACTTGCGTTGATTATTGTCATGGTTTTATGATTTTTGGTTATCAGTATTCTACATCACAACATCATGCAGTGTACAGGGAGCAAATGCTTTAGTTCTGGGTTTAGTTTAGTTTACGGGCCGGACCAGCCCGTAAACAGTCTACAATTATGATATTAAAGAGTTTCTGAAATTCCTGTTTAATTTCTAGATGCAGCTCAGCAGTCTGAGTAACACCTGGCAGACTGAAGAGAAACCTGGTGTTCAGTATTCCACTAGTGAGATTCAGGAAGACCACAGAGCTCTTTTGGCATGCTCTGCATGGAGCATTTAAAAGCATTTAATATTATACGAAAGAGGTCGTATATTCTATACAACAGCAACTACTCCATTAAAATTAATATTTCTGAAGATCATTTTCTGAAACCAGATCCATCTCCAGTGTTAGGTGAAGAACATCTCTATAATGATTTTCCTTGTAGAGTCAAGGCTACAAAGCTATAACTACAAGGCTATACAAATGATAGCTGCACCATATCATACTTTTTAAAGATTACTACTATGTATTTGTCTCTAGAAGAATACTTGCATGGCTCAGTATCACAAATCAACAGCTGCAACTGCGTCCCTCAGTAGCACTTAGCAGTTCATAGAGTAAGCTTTTTGCACAGTTTGTGATTTTCTTTTAATGTTTTTTTACCTCAGTCTTTCCCAGACACACTGAAATTTTACTTCAACACTTTTGCTGTTTTCTGTGTTTTTGCATACGTGGCAGATTCAGATGTAGAGGCACAAACTTTTCTACAACAGACAAATTTTGTTGCTTGTTTTCTTGCTTTTAAAGAACATTCTTGTTCCAAGAGCTCCCTTGTTACTCTTCAGACATGGGTGAATACTGCAAACTACGTACTCAGAAATATGTATTACACTGAAAACCATGAATTCACCTCAGTGGTATTTATGACCTTTTGTATTTATTTTCTAAAACCATGTGAATACTTTTTAGCCAAAATGCTTGCAGAAAACAAGATGTCTCATGAGTACTTATACAATGGCTCACGCCTAGGAGTGTTCATAAGTGCTTTCTCAAACGTCTGATTCTCCTTCTTCAGTCATCTGGTCGCTAACCGCAAATATTAGTCAGGGAACATTCAGCTAAGAGTCTGATAGAAATCTTAAATCTTAGCTGAAAAGCATTGCTCAAACACATCTTTTGTTCATTGAATCGTGGCCACGGTGAGTGTGGAAATTACTTTTGCGTCCACAGAGAGTCAGTCAATCACCCAATACTCTCATGTTATCTTCTGTATCACATCCAGACAAAATAGGAATGCAGAAGCTATTATTTTGCATTTAAACAGTTGTATAAATGTGTTTCTGGAAGAGAACTGGTTGACCCTTGAGATGTGTTACACAATGAAGTGAAAAATGTGCCACTACAGAAAGTAACAGGTTTCCTTCCATGTTGAACACTGCCATGTATGTCTTGCTTTAGAGATAATTAAGAAAGGAAGAGAAGGTGCTAATTTAGTCAGTTTGGGAAAGTTTGCCCAGTACACTTCTTCATTAAAATCTTTTAATGTTAGCAATAATTTTAAAAATTACAAGATGACTGGAATGGATTCAGGAAACTTGAATTAACCAGACAATTTTAATCATCCCATTTACACTTTAAGCATACAATCAACACTTTTTAAAAGATAAATTTGGCATCCATTTTCCAATTCACTAACAAGTCCAGACAGCCAGTGTACTTTCCCCAAAATATCTGCATATGTCAAGATAGAATTACTAAAAATTTCAATTAAATTACATATTTGGGGAGAAGTCTGAAGTATGTACTTAAGCTATGAAAGAATAAAGGACCCTGTGTTTGAATATAGAGTATTCAGCTCCGTTTCATAAAGAGAGACATCTGAGGCTGAAACTTTTTTCCCTTCAAGTAACGGTGGCACAAACAATAAACTTAGCTCTGAAATTCTGAGGCAGTATCATTGCTTACACATTTTATTGCTATAGGCAATGATTGTTAAATGTAAGCACTCTAAGTAAAAGGGCATATGGTATAAGATGTCTTTGTATCAGTACAATTTTGGGTAGTAAGATTCAATTCATAAACTAACCTTTTATTATCTGTTTATCTGTTTGCAAAAGCATACCTTGAGCTGCACGTACGAATATTTTGTGCAGCTCAAGGTCTGTTTTTATGTATAGATAGATAGACCTATTCATATGTAAATATCCTTATAAGCTTATAAGCATAGTCACCACATGCAGACATTTATAATGCTTTACTTTCTTTGTTCAATGATTTATTTTGTTACTCTATGGTTAATCCATATGTAGAGTCAAAATTATTGACAGATGTTAGCAATGTTTGAAATCTTCAATATGGATCTTATTTGGAATGAAGAATATAATTATGAAACATTAACTTCTATTCTTTACTTTTTCATTACTGTAAATTTAAGAGTTAAAATAATGAAAATAAAATAAGTTCCCAGCAGAGGTTTCATAGTCATGGCCCCTTTTGTATCCACTCAGCCCAACTTAATAGACATGTCCAAGTTACAATAAATCTTATAACTTGGAAATTAGAAAAAATCAGTTCTGACACTGTTATAGTTTGAGGGTATTGTTTTTTTGTTTGTTTTTTGTTTTGTTTTTCATTGATTTCTAATGTGATTAATTTGACTTACAGAGGAAATCTTTATTTTTTCAGCAACAAAACTTCCTCAGAAATATTCCTCATGCTTGTTGGATATGAAACTGCATGACGAAGATTAAAAAAAAGTATTTTACTCTTTAGAAACTCTAAACCTGAAAGTAAAAACCTTAAAATTTGTTATTTATACTACCAGTCTCCTAACAGATCAAGCTACAATTTGGGCACACAAAAAGAATAAGTAGGAACAAGTACTTAGCTGACTGTGTTTGGATAACATTCAAATATGGTCAGTGACCAGCAATCATAGAAAATCCATCTAATTTTGATACTAAATCACAGCAGAAACTGGAAACCTATTATGACTAAAATGAAAATGAACATGAACACTGACACAGCCCTTGGAGGCTAAATCCTTACTAATTCCAACCTGAATATCTTCCATTTTCTTGTGCTCGCAGTTTCTCAGACTATAGTTATTTCAGTGGTGGTTATGGCACACCACTGTTCCCTACTCTGTGTGATCCTCCCTTCCAAAAAAATGCATGAAAAACAGAGCAAACGGAAACATGATTGTGACAATCCCACACTGGGAGAGTTTTCTTCAAAATAAGGCTTATAATAAGACTCATTCTGTGATTCGAACATTTCTTCGTTACAGGGAAATATAAATCTCCTCCCTTTGGTGGGACAGTTTATTACAATTTAGTTTCCCTCAACTGACAAAAAAAACCTTTGGGCATGCCTTCTTTACAACCAGTCAGAACTTTTTATAAAGCAAATCACTTCTACTTGCTACACAAAAAGAACATTTTTGAAATGTTTTATGTAAAAAACCCACTGTTTTAGCAACCATACACATGAAGACAAACTTACCTCTCCCATCTCCATCCGAATACACTAGTTTTCTCTTTCACCTGGACAGTTTTCAGTTCCATGAGATGCTTCACAGGCAATTAAATGTTCATTAGCATATGAATGGAACTAATAGACAGGAATACAGAAAATAATAGTTTGTATTATCAGTTTAGAAATCATGAACAAAACATTCGTTTACTGTTCTGAGCAGTCATTCTGATTTTAAGAAAGTGTACTTCTATACATAGAAATTCCTGAGAAATTACAGACATTTTACACTATACTCACTGAGGCAAGTTATTTGCTTTGTGACATACTAATTTTTGTTTGGTTTCCACTCAAATAAGCCTTTCTAAAACATATAAAGAAAGGTTTTTAAGATTCATCCAGGTTATATAGACTGAGTGATTCTCGTACAACCAAGAATTTACTTATTTTTGTTCTCTGATCTATACTTTATATTAAGTATAGAAATCTTCTTTTCTCCTTGGTTGCCCAAGAATGATCTGAAGCATTCAAATATTGTTGCATAGGCACCTGAATATTAGACACTGTATACAGCTCCAATTTTTTTCTATTAGTATTTAGAACAGGCTGAGAGTACGTAGATAGGCCAAAAGGTCAGAGATAAAAGCTATCATTCATTTCACATATTATTTAAAATCTGCAGAATACATTAATAAGGAACTACAGAACTTTGTTGAGAATCTTTCGAGACAAATTTTCTGTAAAAAACATTTTGTTCTTTTTGCTCTTTTCTACCACCATATGGATCAACCCAGAATAAACCTAAAGAACTTAACAGTATAGAAGACTATTAACATAATAAAAAAATATATCAGTAGTGCTTTACAGTTCAGTTTGCACTTTTCTAAACTACTTTTCACATTTTCCTTTTAAAAATAAATAATGTGTAAGAAGGTTTGTTAGTGTGGACATAAGGTTTCTAAAATTTTCTTTATGGGAACAGAAAACAGGAAAAAAAACACAAGAAAAGCATAAATTAAGAGCATATACACACTCAGCCCAGAGCTGCATATGTTATAACAACACCCATACTTCAAGACAGCAGCTGAATGTATTTTTCTTTATTCACTGCAAACAATTGAATATGACATCATCACACTGTCAAGAATCACCATCATGACAGCCACTGTTATATAGAAGACATCTCAGTTCAGATCTGAGTAGCCTGTGCATACTACATTGCAACGGCAAGGGCAGTCTAGCTTACCCCTGTTCCTCCTTTTACCATTGGCTGCCAAAGTCTTCCCACACTTTCCAGGATGGCATAGCACTGGCAGCAGACTCACCTCTTCCTTTTGAGAGCTTCTGGCTTTCTGCTCTCCATCCCTGCATAAAGCAAGCGGGACTGGGTGCTGGGCTGAGAGTAGGTGGTCTGCTGTTAGAACAACATTTGCTTTTCAAATTGTAGTTCTTCCTAGGGAAAGTTGGTTTGATATGTGATAGCATAGTGGTCACGCTGTTTCCACAGAGGTAATAGTGCAGGCAAAAGGAAGTCTCTGAAGTCCTGTTTCTGTGAATGCAAAAGAAGTTGAAAGTAAGTTGCACAGGAAGAGGTGGGAAAGAACAACTTCAGTGAGAAAAAAAGTGCCACTTCAGAGAAATCTGTGGGTTTCAACCCCCAAAAGGGAATACCATTAAGTCTTACATATGAGTTTCACAAAAGAAAGAACTGTACTGAGAGACAGGTAGGAGATAGGTGGCAGGTGCAGAGCCATTCATGTATGCTGAATATAGATAGACCTAATTCACCCACTGTAAAACCAAAATCTGGATGCCTTAACTAAGGGCCTGTAATTACACCTAAAAATCCTTTAAACTGTACAACCCAATCAAGATTTACATAATGGTATTAGCAGAAATTCCCAACTGAATTATACTCTCAGAAATGCCAATGATATATTTTCATATATGTATCATGTATAAAATATATAAGCTATTATTTTATTGATATTTAACATTTTTATGACAAGATACCTTACAGTAAATGTAGAATTAAACTGAGCGATTCAGAGTTATTCTTGAAATGTGTTCTATAGTGCATTCTTCACCAGAAGAGCTTTTTCTTGCCTAATCTTCCAGCCAGAGTTATGGTGAACATATCATTATGTACTGCATTAGTATTCTGTGACAGAACTCTGAAGACTCTAACCACAGAAAGAGGAGGTGATAGTAAAGACTGATTTCAATTCATCGTAGCTATTTTCAAGAGTAATACAGTCCAGTTATGGGAAAGATGTTTGAGAGTGAGCTTGAAGGCCATTCTTGTCCCTGTCTATTTCACTATTTAAAATGCATTAGATTATTTTTCTCATTATCTAGCTCTTCCAAGAACTAATGGCAGAAAAAATGAGAATCAAATTTAATGCTTTTTGATGTTCTAGTACAGCAAAACTTTATTTGCATG